>JAYEAL010000711.1:0-17155 GCA_036419045.1 Scirpophaga incertulas | reverse complement strand
AAAACGGAGAAAAACTGGGCATCAAAGACGTCTACACTGCCCACAGTACCGCAGTGTGCTTTCAGGTCCGGATGGCTGATGTCCGTCCATCTGGTATTGGTGCCGACTAGGTTTTTCTAAACGAAAAATTAATCTCTCATCATCAGATTAAAGGCTAAGAATTCACGACAGTAAACATATATCTTCGTTAAACGTTTCAAAAATAAAAAGACGAAGTAAGTTAAAAAAAGTAACAAACTTCCGAAAATATGACAAGTCAAAGAAATGTCACGCAAAAATAAAACAATAAGGGCCGTTTTCACCAACTTTGTCTTAGCTTAGGCGACTCCTAAGAGACATACTGTCTCACTCTTTTCAGTTAATACAAAAAGTGACAGCATGTCACTTAGGTGTCGCCTAAGCTAAGACAAGGTTGGGGAAAACGGCCATAAGAGTGGTAACTTTGAAATAAAATGATAGTCTACAGTTTATTTTTGTATTTTGCCTTGTTAATCATGGTGTTTTCATAAACAAACACTAATCTTAAACCATTTCTATTTATAAGAAATAGAATTACGATCAAGCAGAGCTGTGGCATTTTTAAGTAAGTATAGAAATAAGATGCAACTAATTAATTGAACTGTGAAAAACACATATGTTGTTATTATTATTTTGTTCTATGTTTGTTTATTTCAATTCTTTTTTCTTGGTTTGATGTGTATTTACACAAATATAAACACTGAAATAGTCATTAGTCGTTAATAGGATGGTTTATTGAATTTTTCCATACATTTTCATAGAGGCTCTCTACGAAATCTTGGTAGCTAGGGCAGTTGGGCAGCATGCCCGATACGCCGGAGATGACAATATCATTGTCGCTGACAGCTGGAGATGTTTCGGCGGGCGCCATTTTTGGTTCTTGCGGATAAGGCGCCATTGCTGTAAGAATTCCCTTATGATTTTCCATATTTTGTATAGCCAATAGTAAAAAATGATCAAAATTAAAAGCTATAAATTACAAATAAGAGAAAGAGACAAAGTACACGAATGTACATGAATGCAATTCACAAAGTACATGAATGCAATTCAACTTTATAATTCTACGGAGTCAGCTGCTCATTTTAAAAATTTATTACGCAAGTGATGTAAATTCTACACAAATAGATAATCTGGAAATAAAAAGGGAAGTATGAAAACAGGAAACATTTCACTAGTATTCCCGTTTCACTGAAAAAAACTCTTTAATACTTGTATATTGTAATATCGATTTGAGTACCATTTAGTATTGATTTTAAAAGAGAAAGTGGATAATAAATTATGGCAGATTTATATAACTAATAATTATTTGCAAAACTAATTATTTCGAAGTAACGCAATCACATGTTAAGCGCCATCATCCAGAAATAAGATTCAAAATTAAAGTTGTACTTGTGGAGTACCATTACAATCTTCTGGTACAAGCGCATACCTATAATGGCAAACACTTTAGACTATTCGTTAGTTGGTACTATCGATTCGCTTCTCAAACTTCGCAAAGGGCTATATACTCGCATCGCAAAATAATCAACGGGGTACGTAAATCTCTATGATGTTGAGATTGTTGAATTATAAAAAAATAATCAATCATTTAACTATCCAAGAATCTTCATACCAACTGGTCCGGAGCTGCTAGCATCCAGCGTCTTTCTAAAATCTTCACCAAATCGTTGGTCTACATTGCAGATGGTCTATCGACATTGCGTTTCCCAGCATTTTCAGGTCGTTGAAATGGGAAAGTCGTAGAATAGTAACTCAAGCACTTTCCCGCCTCAACGATTGTCAATTCTATGTGTGCAATGTGCACAATGCACCTGTGGATAACCATAAGGCTGCTGCCAAAAGAAAAGATGAACAGATAGCCTAGACAAATGCCACTTAGCATCAGCGTTCAGTCACTGCGGAAAGAAAAAATATATGGAGATGTCACGTGACTTATCGTTACCTAATGTCATTTCCATACATTTTGTCTTTTCCGCAGTTTCGAACGCTTCCGCTAAGTAGCATTTGTCTAGGGGGCAGGTCATACCAAAAACTACACGCTCATGGCGTTAAGTTTGTACTACTTAGTGCTTATGTCAATCACGCCTACTAAGAAATTATAAATAGTCACTATGGGCTATAATGGACACTATGGGCTGAAATATGTATGTAGAAAATATTATCGAAAATCTGATTCCCATTTGTTATAATCGAAGGTCAATAACTAGATCCTTCAACAAGTTTGTTCCTTTCTCTAAGCGAGAGTTTAGTGAATTCTCGAACTTATCGCAGGGTTCTTTGTACGAGTTTCTTTCATCATTACGTGATGCGTTAAGTACAAAGCTTGATCATTACCCATGACCCTTTCTATTATTCATTCCACAAACCAGTCAAAAGTTAAAGATATGTCGATTTTGATTTAACAATATGAAGATGATGAGAAAAGTAATAGAGGTACTTAATGTTATTTGTTGCTGTTTAAATTTTCAGCAGCACACTGATTTACGATTTTACCTAAAGGAGACCTCTGCATCCTCGTCCACTATTCGTATGTTATATAAACCTAATGAACCAACCTGTTTGTCAAGACGAAAGTTCGCAGCAGGAGAATCATCTTTCCACTGGTCAAAATGGCTGTCTCACAAATGCCTGTTACTGTGGCATCATGTGCTGTCTTCAGCGCAGTCAAAGCACCCGCAACAGTCGAATTCATTTTTTGAAGAATGTATGAGGTTGAACTAAAAGAAGACACAGTTGCCGAGCATCGTCCTGCTATTGCTGAAAGACGAATAGTATTATTATGTAGATGCTATATATACATATTCATAACAATGGATACATAGCCTAATGCAGGTTATCTTTTTATAACATTAGCAGGCGTTGTGAAATGCGAGGACAAGGACTTGCACGATATTTTTGGTAATGTAGAATGAATAGCGACATCCGTTGGGATTCAGTAGATACTTTATAAGGTTTAGAGGTAGGTCCAGTTAATAACTGTGACCTCGCCGTGACGGATGTGAATTCCCAACGGTTACAGGACTTCGTGCGACAGTGGTACTCGTACAAGCATCGTTTGATTATCAGGTGCTTCAGACCATTGTATGTATTGAAAAAGATATTTGAAAAAGTAATCGCCGTTGTTTATACCAAGTTTTTGTAAACTAGATTTCTTGTATGCCAGTTTGTTTATCTGGTGGGTTTTGCAATCCACTTAAACTACTATAGTGATGAGGTAGAATTTTGAAAGTTTCCGAAAAACTTAATAGGGATTAATACAGGTTTCACAGAGTTTCTAAAATTGTTTCGTAAGCCTGAGAAGTAGAAATTAATAACAATCAACAAACTTTGCATAATAATTTTAAATAATTTCTCCTCAGTCATACAAAATCGCAATATCTTACAAAAAATCTAGCCTAAATAAATAGCGTAAAAATCTTGATGAATAGTTAATATTTATCTAGAATTTATAGATTTCAGATTTTATAATAATGGGCGTAAAATTTTTCATAGTGCCAGGAGAAATCATCTTATGGCGGTAGAATCGCGAAAGCGCACCCCGCCACGCGCCCACGAGGACACCGGGGGGTTTTAGTGGGTGGGGTATGCAATTTAATGCATTTTCCTCAGGGGAACAAAAAAAAAAAAAAAAAAGGCCGGTCCGTCTGACCGGAGAGCCCCACACACGGCCGCGCCTAGCCAGCGCGGTGCTTATAGTGCCTTTCCCCTCGAAAAAAAAAGAAGAAATCATCTTTTGTTTCTATGGAATATAGAAAAATAGTTTTAAAGGAATCTTTATTTGTTGTTATTTGATTGTTATTTTTCAAAAGTATTTCATACTCATCAGAAACTACCTGGAACGTTTGTCCTAGCAGCTGGACTCTTTGTATTAAGCTCCAGAACGTGCACGAAGTTGAAAAAACGAAGTTGTACTCGTACATACCTATATGACCAAAGATCTCTACAATGATTGTCCCTGCGCTGCTTTAAGATTTATGCGTTCTTTTTTGGTTTCATGTAATTAATAATCTTATTGGTTTCTTGAAATTTTACTTACGTTTTGGTAAAGTTCTTTACTAACTTATGATATCTAGCGTAGTTGGGCAGCATGTCCGCTGGTGATGACTATATCAAGTAGAGAAGGCTTGACAGACGTCACACTGGGTTCTTGCGGAAGATGCGCCATTGCTGAAAGTATTCACAATCACATCTTATATTATAAAGTATGTCAAACACAAAAAAAAATAACAAAAATATTTCTTCAAAAATGACAGAACCGAAAATATATATTATTTATATTAGAGATATAAAATAGATATATTATGCGCATATTTGAATGATTTGATCTCTATCAAATGACCTAAATGCTCTACTAGGATTTTAACAATTATAGAATTTAAGTTGCACCTTATTATCGGACTCTGATTAATAAATATCTTCATTTCAATAGTATTCGTTTTATTTAGTATCACGTATCTTTGTCTCTCCTTTTAGGCAAAATGTATTGAATGGATTTGGATTAAATTCTTCAGTAATATAGGTTAAATACATGATTAAAATAACGCATTAACAAGTTGATTTTGTACCAGCTTTCGTAACTCTAACATGTATAAAAATACCGAATCAATTATAATATTTGATTCGATATAAAAATCGAATTTCGAATTACTAAGCACCTCTCTAGCAAAGCCATTTTGACATGTGTCACAGGACCCATGCTATATTTTACAGAGTATAATTACTGAAATAAAGCAAACTATACCTAATTGTTCTAAAGAAATTTGGGTTACATTAAAAGCAAGCCAAAATAATTCTAACTTAATGAACTTGTCATTGCTCCATAACTGTTAAAATTCAATTACAGAACCTTAGATAAGTAAATTAATCAAGTATACATCATATTGTTTGAAATAACAAGACATTTCTCTATTAAGTCGGTGTCATTTTGTTTAATCTATCTACATTATTAAGTATATCACAGCTCATATCTGTCATTGTTAGGCAACCTGCATCACACCTGTAAAAAAATCAAAGGTGTTTATAAAGTCGACTAATCCCCTGCTGGGAGAGCGTAGTTGACTGACGCGTAATTGGCCCAACCTATATACGAGTATATTTTAATATAAAAGTATTATTTAATTTCGTTTTAGGTTTTAATAATTTTTTTAAGCACTCCAGCACACACTACATCTATGGGCTACAGAGGACGTTTTTTGTCAACATCTAAAAGTACAGTATCACCTACATTGATATTATCATACGACCTAAATTATCGTCTTTATACTATACAACTCAAATACTTAGTGTAGAAACGACTCTTATACATTGTTCTTAATACTGATGTCTAACGTCCAAGCTATGTGTATCTAGAAAATTTCAAACAAAGTCAGGTTCTGAGGACTCTGAAATTTCGTGCAAAAAATAATTTGGTGCCAACGGTTTAAAGGGTTCTGTATCAACGGCGAATTACGTAAGTGCCCTCAAGTTCATCGTAACTTACGAACTAACTAAGGTATATAGTTTGATTTGACTTTGTGTCGACTTTCCAAATATTATACGTAGCAAATCCTTCAATATCCACATCAAACTTCATTAAAAACTACCCCTCAAATGACTGCTCAGTACTCGTACATTGAACTTTTATGCAATACTAATACATTTATGCAATACAACAATATCGCCATCACATCCCAGTTTATTTCCTGGTGATGGTTATGCGAGACATTAAAATTGGTATACTTGTCACAATAAATAATTCTGATTCCGCTTCATCTGGCAATAATGTCGTTAAAGTCGTAATCAGTAGATATGATAACAGATAATGATTTATGAAGCTGGAGTGAGTGGAGATACGGGACGAGGAAGACTTAGGCGAACATATTTCGAACAAATCGAAAGTGTCCTCAAAAAAGGCCAGGTCAGAAGGACCCGCAATCGTCGAGCAGGTATGAGGAATGTTATGAAAGTAGATGAAGCGAAAGAGATATGTAAAGACCGTAGCAAGTGGAAAGACGTAATCTCTGCCTACCCCCAAGGGAAAAAGGCGTGAGTGTATGTATGTATGTATGATAACAGAATCTTAGAGATCAATGCCGAAAATTTTAATTACATTTTCTCGCAGTGATGATACCGGCGCTTTTACTGCTTTGGTCATAAACTTTTTGTACATTGACTAACAATCTTCTTTAAGCTCTTTATGACATTTAAAATCTAAAATTGTTCGCGTAATCTATTTCAAATTATCACAATGCCAGCGTGCTGCAAAAAACAATTATATCAGTAAATCACGCTTTAACAATTGTTTGGATTCCGCTGATATCAATATCGGATATTTTAAAAAAGTTAGTTAAAGCTCAGTTCTGATATTCGTACCCTGAGTATAAATACAAATCTCTATAAATATCTCTATATTCTTCTTCCTCTTCATTATATCCACATACAAATTCTTTTTGTAGCAATTTACACAATATCAAACCTGCATATCGGTCCCTTCCAAAAAATAAATCACTTGTACATTTTTATTATTTATTCGAATTATGTTTAACTACAGCTAGCTACAGTTGGAACAGTCTCCGAATATTTGGATAAATATGTAAAACTTCTCTGAAAATTTATGTAAAACTGTTCTTACTGGTACATTTGATAAAACATTTGAGTTTTCAAATGGGTTTATAAGCCAACGTGATACAGCTACACTCAGTCAGGCCCCTCTGACAATCGAGGCTCTCGCAGTACTTAGAAAAGCGTTGCAACTCCGAGAACGTAGATCTGAGGGCCTAGACAAGATGCCTTTCTATTTTCGTAATCGCATCGCTAAAATAAAAAATGTATGGTATTGACATAACCGATCGCTAGACTTTTCGAGTGGTTATGTCAATACCATACATTTTTTATGTTAGCAATGCGATTACGATTATCGATAGGTATCTTGTCTAGGCCCTCTGGAGGATTCAGTATGACAAGCATTTGATACCATTGACACAGAACACTTGTTTATATATTTGTTAATTTTTATTTGTTGAATACATACCAAAATCCATCAGTTTAATCAAATTCATTACAGAATACTTTTGGAAAGTCTTCACCTATCCAACAGTAATCTTTTTTTATATTTTATATATATATGTCTACTCCACGGACTTGTAGTCCGTGCCTTTTTTAAACTGTCCTCGTTTGGATCTACTATATACGTACTGTACGTACAGCGTCATCAATCTTCGAATTTAATACTGTACTTGTGAAATACATTGACAATTTCCTGGTACAGTTACACAATTAAGGCTGACTCTAGCGTATGCAATGAGTTAGTTCGTTGGCGATACACGCAATTTTGCTGAAACTGACTGTACGTAAACATTATCATCTAATTCGCTTCTTAAAATTATAGAAATCGCAAAAGCATATTTACTCGCATCGCAAAATATATGTAGAGTACCTATCTATACTAATGTCTATACTAATATTATAAAGAAGTAAAGTTTGTGTGTTTGTATATTTGTTCAATTGTAAGGACTAATCTCGGGATCTACTGAGCCGATTTTAAAAATTCTTTCACCAATAGAAAGACACATTATTTTTGAGTGTCATAGGATATATTAAAAATCGAAAAATAAAAAGGCTTTTACGTGGAAGTCCGTTTTGCAAAGTGAATCGGAGAAAAAGCGGTCGAATGAATGCGTTTCTTACGAACGCTGCCTTAACTATGAAAGATATATTTTAGAGTTCTAGAGAAAAGATGTGGAGCCTGAAAATGCCTACAAAAAAGTCCACGACAGCATATGTCTAACAAAAAGTTGATTTTTAATATTACAGTTAGAAATTAAAACATAACACTGTATACTGAAAAAGGATTATTAATATTATGCCCAACGAAGTGGGCACGGGTCAGCTAGTAATATATATAGAAACTAGCTGGCCCAACAGACGTTGTCCTGTCAAATGTCTCAAATGTCACGTTGTCTCACGTTGTCTCAAATGTTTTTAAATAAATAATTTAGCTGAAAAACAATATCTATATGACCGTATTGTGAATCTAAACCATCCTCAAGCCCCCTGGAATACACACGAAAAATTTCATCAAAATTGGTCCAGTCGTTTAGGAGGAGTTCAGTCACATACACACGCACACAAGAAATATATATATTAAGATAGAAGACAGTTTTGGCCAATAGGGCCTTGGACCGTAGTGATAAAATAATATGTTGTTTTGTACAGGGATAGTGTAGGCGGTTCGAATCAATTATTAACAGGAATAATTAGATAAGAATTATATCTTTTATTTATGTTTAACATAATAAATTATTATTTTTAATGTGAAAGTCACGTGACTACAAACGCCAATCACAGCGCGTGACGTCATTTATCATTGTAATTTATCATTGTCACTTGTCACCTACTACTTGTTTAGGTTGTTTGTGATTTCGAAACCTCGTTTATCTCTTGCATATTCTCTGTGATTTAAAGTTTTAGTCGTTTCCTTGAAGTAAAATGTCAGTTTATTTACGATGGCAAAGAAATTCGTAAGAGCTGATAGTTCAAATTTGCCACGTATCGACGTCATGATGATGGCAGAATTTTTCGCTAAAAACCCTGATTTTATCTCATCGGAATCCAGAAATGTAAAAACTGTCGCGTAAGTATCATTACACACATGAAATGTGCATCAAAATTTCTTTAAATTTGATTTTAAGTGACCCATGATTGGTTGCAATGTAACCTTAAAAGTATTGTTTTTGTTTTAGATCGTGTATGGAGATGATGCTATAGGTTATGTAGAACTGTGCCGAGAAAACGATATATGTGTAGTTAAATGCAAAATGTGCCCACAGCACAAATTTCATAATAAACAATATAAAGTAAGTCATCGACATAATTGATTGATTTTTCCAGTCTCGTCTTGCCAGTACCATCCATTTTTTTCGCATATTTATATCATGAGGCACAGGTATAAATAGTTTATCAAGTGTCTTATTTATATTTATTTTCGCACAGGGGAACTGAACAATACTGATAATTTTTAATTGCACTCATGATTACGAAATATAACCGAACGTTTACACACGCTGTATCAATGGCAAGTAACCTCTGTATGATAAGTGACGTCATAATCGAGACAATAAAAGAATGGTGTTTTAGCGCGAAATTCAAATGTGAAAAATAATCATCATTTTTTTAACAAAGAATAAAGCAATTTCAGTAGAAAAATATTTTTAGCAGCTTTTTAGATAAGTAAACAATATGTTAAAATAGTTTTCATGAAACAGTCCAAGACCCTATTTGATGTGCTATTCGCTATTTATTTTTTATTGCGGAATATGGTAGACGAGCTAATTGTCTACCTGGTCGTAAATGGGAACCATAACTAAAAGAGATCTCCAATGCCAGGAAAACAGTTTATACACTACCAAACCTTAAGAGAAATAATCCTTTAAACCTCGTTTGAAGAGGAATATAATAGCACCTGGAAGCACCATAATTGGGATTTTATTCTTTATACAATGTCTGACAGTACGCGGAAGAAGTAAACACTGACGCCGAATTGTGCTAGACCAGATCGGTTCTAGGTAATACGAATGCAGTACACTGCAGTAACGAGTGGAGTGATGGTAAAAAGTTGCGGAAGAGACCATTGCAAGCAGTTCCTTAAAACACAGTTCACTAAAAATTCCACAGAAAATCAAAGTGTGTACAACTTTGATTTTCTGTGGAATTTTTAGTACAAATACTGTAGCAAAACCTCTTAGTAATTGAGACTGTGATATAGGTTATCGACGATACGGAAAGCACTCCTTTACAAATGGAGTCAAGCGGGCGAGCTGATTTTGGAAATGTCTGCTTAAAGCAATATGTGCTCCATATGCGACCGCACCTTGCATACTAGTAACCTTGCATAATAGTCGCAAGCATTTTAAGCATGAACATAATTATAAATTTTAATTAGTCTCTTGTTGGCCATCAATCACGCCGCGTTATCAATAAAGTTATCAATATATCCAGGCTTTTATTGCGATATCAATTAATCAATATTATAAAATGGTGTAAACCGTACAGTGGTCGAACTTTATTGATTTTCTCAATTTCTCTGCTTTTTACAATTTCTTCGTTAAGTAATAAGACTGCTGTTGTAGTAATATAAGTACATACATACATACATACACTCACGCCTTTTTCCCACGGGGGTAGGCAGAGATTACGTCCTTCCACTTGCTACGGTCCTTACATATCTCTTTCGCTTCATCTACTTTCATAACATTCCTCATACATGCTCGACGATTGCGGGTACTAGTACAACTTGGATATCGCGTTAAACACTCACATATACGAAGTACTCATATACAAAAAACATATGTCAATCCAGTCTGTTGTATTATATTATATGTGCTACTATTGAATTATTTAAATATTTATAAAAGCAGTTCACTCACCGCTTATCCCTATTGGTTTTGCTTTAATTTTCTTTAAATAAACGTTTGGACCACCACATTAAAGATATACATAATGTTGAACTTTCCGATTTTATTATTACAATATTATGATGAACTACTCGTTACTCTTCAAAACTTTTATTACCTATTTAAGCTTTCAACCCTCAGCACCCATATTAGTTCATACTAATAGAACCCGTACCAAACCGTGTACCAATGTGTTTTTCGTTCCGAATTTCATATGTACATTTATCTGACGCTTCTACGGTGAAGGAAAACATCGTGAGGAAACCTGCGTACATCTGCGAAGCGATTCAAAGGTGTACGTAGTCAACCAACCCGCACTGGGCCAGCGTGGTTGACTAAAGGCCTAATCGCTCTAACGTAGTTAGGGTAGGCTCGAGCTCCTCGGTGGAAATGTATATGAGCTGTGATGATGAATAGAACCCAAACCATTAAGGAATTTCTCTATAGTGTATTTTTCTATAATTCTTTTATATCTTATTACGCGTTACACGCTCTGAACCATAGAGACCAAAAAGAATGAAATTAGACTTTTTTCCAACACTTTCTATTCTTGATAGTGACATCTAGCTTACAGCATCGTAGTTACCATTAATAGATCACTATTAATGGTAACACGGGACACGGGACGAGGAAGACCTAGGCGAACATATTTCGAACAAATCGAAAGTGTCCTCAAAAAAGGCCAGGTCAGAAGTACCCGCAATCGTCGAGCATGTATGAGGAATGTTATGAAAGTAGATGAAGCGAAAGAGATATGTAAGGACCGTAGCAAGTGGAAGGACGTAATCTCTGCCTACCCCCGTGGAAAAAGGCGTGAGTGTATGTATGTATGTATTAATGGTAACTACGATGGCTACACATAGGCTATGGCTCTTATTTCAGTATCTAACAGTTCTAACATTTGCTGCGAAATGGTACTTATACAGATATGAAAGCTTTCTGGCTGTTATTACTATTATAGTAGCAAATAGCTTATTTTTAAATAGCTTTCGATACCAGATCGCAGTTAAACAGACACTTCACAGATTTTGAGAATATATTAAGAACTAGCTGTGCCCACGACTTCGTTTACGCGAAATTGTAATTTTAGGGGGCATTAGGGATGACTGAGAGCGTTATAGACGTAAGAGTAGACAAATATAATCAGAAAGCTTCGAACTGCTTACGCTATCGGAGTTACACGTGTTATTGTGAATCAACCGTAAAAGATAGACATATGCTGTCGTGAGATATTTTTTATATAATTTTAAAGAGAACATTTCCGTCATACATGATTTCTATTCACTGCTCTGCTCCTATTGATTGTAGCGCGACGAAAAGTACTCGTATACTATAATCAGCTCAGGAATATAATAAACAATTGTACCAAGTTTCGTTAGAATCTGTGGAGTAGTTTTTGTTCCTATAACGGTAATACAGACAGACAGACAAATTTTTGGCATCAGTATCGATCCCTAATCACCCTCTGATAGTTATTTTGGAAATATATTTCATATACAGAATTGACCTCTCTACAGATCTATTATAACTTATTTAAGTATATATTATATCTATACTTATAATTATATATGTATAGATAATATAAATGACTTAAAAAAACTATTATTAATAAAATATATAAAGAATGATATTTTATTAATTTAATGTATATTTATTTTTTTCAATTTAACTGGATTAACTTGATATTTTTTAATATAAATTATGGCTGTATAAGAAAATACTCCTTAAAGACTCCTTAGTATGTTTGTGTCCTATTTCTCCGGCTAAATATTCTAGTTTCTGGGTATTGAGGTAAATTGCTGGCGACACTATAGTCCTAGAGTAAATATATTCTTTGCTATAGTTATTTTAAACATTCAGCGTCTTGAATATTTATCGGTCAGTTTTATTGGACTTATTTTGAAGAGTGTTTTCAAGAATTGTTTAGCCTCATTCTACAAACCTTCTTGTCGTGGACAGCAAAGGAAAAGGCAGATGGGGTAGGGAAATAGGTATATTGCGGAAAATATTGCATAAAAATATATAAAGCCGAAACAAATATACTGATTAAAAAGGTGACAAACAGACAAAAGAAAAGAACAACCACTGTCATAGATGTAGAAAAGATTATAGAGTTAATAAAGGTCTGTCCGTGACACTTCTTTTACCACGAAACCTTTTACATCAAAAGTCGCAACGCTCCGTACGAAGCAAATTGCTTGCATTATTTTAATACGGTTTAGTTACGAAGGAATGGAATTATTTTAAAATTGTATGATTTTATTGAATAGTCACGTTTATCTTGACGAAAAACAAATCAGTGATATATTATTTAGCATTCAAACACCAGCTCCGATGAATCAAAAATTAAAGAACTTCATAAATTTAATGAAACAGGCTTCGACTGTCGACCCCATTTGTAACTACCACTGCCTTTAAGACTTAGTTCTCACTAGTATTTCAGACAAAACGTTAAAAAAGTTATAGATTATATTATTAACAGAACACAGAACGTATAGATTTTACAGCCCCAGTCTGTGCTATGTACGATTTCCATGTTATATTTTGATATAACAAACATAAGTGAAAGAATTTAGATTTAACCAATAATACAATTACAAATTAGGGTTTTTAATGTTTTAATAAATTAATATTAATTTATTAACCATAACTTACTATTGTAGATAGATAGAATGTGTGTGTTTGTGTGTGTGCATATCTTGTGTTCTATTCAATATAAGTATTTGTCTATGTCGAGAATAAATAACATAAATAAAATAATAATAATTCTAAACCTCTTTTAGATTCAGAATTTTTTCACATTTTTGTAAGTACAAAAAATAATGAAACCTATCCGATAACAAGCATTGCTGAGTAAACTAGATAATTATTTGTGAGTTGTAATAAGTTATGAAACACCATGAGGTAAATATTTTCTAAAACAATATCGTATCGTACGATGGAATATACACCGTACAGACATATAAGGTAACCCATAAGATCAATCAAGTATTACATCGAGGTTCGTTCGATATCAATCAATACATAGTATAAAACAAAGTCGCTTTCGCTGTACTTATGTCCGTATGTATGCTTAGATATTTAAAACTACGCAACGGATTTTGACGCGGTTTTTTTTAATAGATAGAGTGATTCTTAAGGAAGTTTTGTATGTATAATAATTGCATAATATAGTAGAGAAACACTGATAAATTTAAAGGTTTCTAATGTGATGTCGTAAATAAGCACGTTTTTTTACGCTTATATTGCAAACGCTGGCTGAACCCTACGAGATAGACCAAAATAATGTACTACAGTATTGTACAACTTACAAAAATCCACATAAAAGTCCGCGATGGTATATGTCTATCTCTTAGGGATAACCCACCATAACCATTTTTTCACTGCACCCGTGCGAAGCCGGGGCGGGTCGCTAGTTAATAATAATTTAAATTTAGGAAAGCAAAAACGACAGTTGCATAGTTATTATAAGTCAATAAAATCTACTATGATTTTCCCTGTTATGACTTACCTACTTGCTTCTCCAATGCGAACGAAATGCACAAATTTATGCGCTAATGTTCATTTATAACGTTCCATCAAATTTTATTCAGCGAATATATTTACATGTTTTCGATAAATTTCTGACCCACATAATGTTTTATTAATTATGAATATGATTTAATTAATATACTTAACATTCATTAGCGCAACTGTACACGTTATTGTGTGAAGTTGCACTTCAATCAATTGCCCTACGTTGCTTTTAAAGTTAACAACACTGCGATAAAAATGGATACTTTGCCATTTTTTTTATATGTCCCATGACATTCAATTAGCTGTCCTTAGAACGAATTTTATGGAAATAATTTCGTAATTAGGAATTTAATATATTTTAATAATAATGTTTCATTAACAAACACCGAGTTACATGGCCCAACACATTTCACAATTGTATCGATACTGCAAAAGAATGGGCAGTAGGAAGAATGCAGAAGAATTTATTTTAATTATATATTAAGAAATTATTTTATTAACATTATACCTATTTACAATAAAATTTTACCCCTCCTAATCCCAATAAGACCGTAGGAAGTGAAAGACTCTGCCTACCCCCGTGGGAAAAAGGCGTGAGTGTATGTATGTATGTATGTAATCCCAATAAAATATGAACGTAAAATTAAATTGTCAATAGATTATCAACGATTGATATTTTCCGAACTATAACTAATTTCTTGAAAAAAAGAACTTTGATATTTATGTATTGTAAGGTTCATTATTTGTATTTTAAAATTGTTTATTCAAACTGGCAACACCGAAAGAATACGAACCGTGAGTTAGTAATGAGTGGCGAGGAAGGGCATTCGACATCGGGCAGCGGAGCCGAGTGGTCGTGCTCTAGGAAAGTGTAGTAAGTGTTAAGTCTGTTGTGCGAAATACAATTAAGTTAAAGAAATAAACGAGTATTAATTCAGATAACGGAGTTTTACTACAAATCAGAAGTGGGATGTACATGCTCACATTATTTTATCTATGAAGATGAAATAACTTTAATTGTTTAATGTTGGGTTACATTGTTCAAGTTTTGGTGTACACATAATAGTTCCGTCAGCATTATACCTTATTCTTGGGGGCATGCAAATTGTCAGTAATATTGAATTGTATTCAGATAGATGGAATTATAACTATAATAGATTTTCAGAGATGTCAATTTATAGAATGAAATTAAATAATACACAGCAGGCACCGTCATTCCGTGTGCACTGAATAATAGCTATAACAAAGATAAGTTATACTCTCGTGGTCAATCTTAATGATTCTTATTCATCTTCTTATGGCTTCAAGATAATTACGCATTAAGCCAATTTCAAATGAAATTATTTTATTGAATTTGAAAACGTACGGTAGAATGTCATAAAAATGGATTAGCATGACACGTGGGTTGTACAGTACAACAAAGTAATTTTGTGAACCTAAAAATGGTGAGAACCTATTAGTTTCCCTGAAATAGCAGTTTTCAAATACCCACATTTATTTTATTTTACACTTCCATTTTTTGTCTCTTCCCTTCTTCGTTGTATGATAAAATAATAAATACCTACGCATATCAATACTTTTCGTGATTATTAAAACTATAAATATATAAGCAGATATATATGGCAGGTATATAAGTACATAGTAATCCAAGACATTGCCTTGCTGGTAGTGTTTTATGATATCTTTCTCGAGTGATTTATTGCGATTTATTTCGACCTTCATTTTTTTTCCTTCTCTTTCTCTCTTAGAAGGTCAAGGTCACATTAGAGGTCAAAATTAGTTAGATTGAAACCAGTGTGGGGTATTTAAAAGGGGCTGAAATTTTCATTTATTTTGCACTCCGATGCATAGTTTCTGAGATATTTCACGATTTCCATTTTACCTATCACTCACTACTGCTTATTTTCCGAACTATTACTAACCACACTTGGTTGTGAGTCATAGATAATGGAGCAAAGCGAGAACTGGGTCAACCGTCATCTGCAAACGCCTGAGCGTGCTACATCGCGACGCAGCGGACGCGACGAAGGCAGACGAAGTCGGATTCGGCTACGCGGGTGAGGCGAAGGGCTACCGCCGCAGTCGTCCGCGTTACCGGAGCCGCAGCTCCACTCGTCGCAGTCAGCGCAGTCGGAGTATCCAGGATAAGGAGCGTGAGTTAGAACGAGAACGCGAGAGAGTTAAACGGTTAGAGCAGGAAATTAAAATACAGCGAAGTCTCTTAAGCTCTCACGCGGAACCCCGTGACCGTCACGACACAGTGTACGTGGCAGCTCCACGAGATTCGCACAAACAACAACCTTCTACAAAGGATAAAGAAAGTGGTCAGCGGCGCCACCCCGTCATAATAACGAGGAACCAGTTCTCCGTTCTGTTAGGCGGTCGGCTAGTCCAGTATTTTCTGCGAGAGACATAATTGATATTATAACTTCTATGAAACCATCTCAGCCATTAACGGCTGCACAAGGATCAAATAATTTAAACACAAAAACATACTACACTATATTGTATTTTTATATTATATTATTATAATTATTAACATTGAAAAGAGGAGATAAAAAAATAGACCTTCAGAGTTTCTTGCCTGTTCTTCTCGAGAAGGCTCTCCCAATTTCCGAACAGGTGTCGAGTCAATATATTTTTTCTTTTTTTTTTCCTTATTCGTACGTGCGGACAAGGTTTTTGTTTTTTTTTTTCCTGTTTTGTTTGTTGACGTCAATAAGTGCCTGTAAAGGTCTATGTTGAATAAATATTATTTTGATTTGATTTTGATGGATGGATTGTTTGTATCGTACAAACATACTTGCCTAGCTGCCTCGATTTCATTAAATATCCAAGCAGATGAACCTGGTATGAGGGCGTGAACTCTATCTTATTTAACTGGTCGGAATGGCAGGAGAAGCTGATGACAGCTTTTCCATGTGAACAGAACTTGGCCAAACCCTGGAGGACATGCTAAAACGTAGAAGTAAGTTTAACGAGCCGATCGAAGTTTATTTTTATGAGAAGATGGCATTATTAAACTGGTGTGACATAATTGGAAAGCGAGCGGTCGATTGCGTTATTCATGGTTTGAGCGATAGAACGTAAAAACCAGTGCTCTGGCACTGCGTTGTACGCACCCTGACCAACTGTTACAATTTCTCGTTAGTAACAAAGATATAGCACAAGCCGCCCCTAATCTTGATCGC
>JAYEAL010000512.1:0-21246 GCA_036419045.1 Scirpophaga incertulas | reverse complement strand
ATTCAAAGAATACTGTGAACATGAAAAATATACAACATATAAAGATTACCACTGGTATACCACGAGGAAACGGTCAGGTGGAGAGAATCCATAGCACCATCATTTCAGTACTGACAAAATTATGTATTGAACAAGCAGATCTTTGGTATAAACATGTAAGCAGAGTTCAACAGGCTATTAACAGCACAAAGAAGTATTAATTGTACACCATATGAATTACTGATTGGAAAAAAAATGAATATTAAGAAGATTTAAAGATACATGATTTATTGATGCAAGAGGGAAGAGATGAATTCACAGAAGGAAGAGAAAAATTACGCCTGAAGGCTAAAGAGCAAATTTTAAAATTCAAGAAGAAAACAGAAAAACTTATAATAAAAAGAGAAAAGACAGTAACAAATACAGTACAGGTGATTTAGTAGCCATAAGAAGAACCCAGTTCGGGGCAGGCATAAAGCTGAAGCCTAAATTTCTTGGGCCTTATCGGGTAAAGACCTTTCTTGGGAAATGATCGCTACGAGGTAGAAAAGGTTAGTATTAATTCTGAAGGTCCGAAGCATACTTATTCTGCTGCTGATAGTATGAAAAAGTGGCTGTATTGTGACCTCAGAGTAAATAGAACTGGAGTAGGCATCAGTCAAATTTCTCGAACAATTTTTTCTGTCATATCTTGCGGGGGGCGAGGTTACTACACACTCTAAACCAGCACACACAAACAGAAAATTTTAACGTTTTTACAAATGCACACATGGACACATGACACACAACAATTTTGAAATTCACGCACACAAACCTTAAAAAAGTACGTTGACGTTCTATTCGAACACAAAAATGTAAAAGTGTGGAAAGTAACGAGACATCACAAAAGAATGATATCGATAAATCGCTTTCGTTCAATGAATGATGATTTAACTTGGCGTTAATATTTCAACATAATTAAAATATCATGCTTCGACATTTAGTATGTAGTCAATATAAAATTGACAGATATCGAAGGTTAATAAAATGCAACTTATACTCAGTAGTTTATTATAGTAAATTATAACATCTAATAATTTTACCTAATTTTTTGTTCTTTTTAACTGCATATTTGTTATTTGGTAGGATATTAAGGTAAAAATACGAATTTTGTTGCATGAGAAGCTACAGAAGTCCTATTAAAACGGAAAATAAAATAAGTTTTATTGACACCAAGTTGCGGATACAACAAAAATTGTATTTTTACATCAAAATTAGATACTGCAACACCGACATTGTTATAATAACATTAAAAATGCGTTTTCTAAAAGAAATATTTTATTGAAAAACACGTTTTGATACACACTATAAAAATAATTGAGTTTTTTTGACACGGGATTGACAGTTAGTTCTATTATTCCCATGTATGTTATTATAATAATTAAATTAGTTTAATCGTATTAAATACAACTAAATATCAGATAGGGATCTTAAAAATACTTTAACAATCAACAATATCTCTTAAACGAAATTTTTTGATTTTTTATCCTTAATATGTTAGCAATAATTTTGAGTAATTTTTTTTGCAGATTTATATTGGGTTATAATATTTTGTGAACTCCCATGCTCCGGTCACTGATGTAATTAATATTACATCATTAGGTAATTTTTCGACTGCACCTTTTAGTGTATTATAATCCGAGACGTCATTATTAAACAATATTAAATAAAGCGTACTTATTTTCTGTTTACTTACTTTGTTTGTCAATTATATTTTATTATTCAATAAGATTTAGGCATAATATTTTTAATTAATGTCAATTATTCCATTCATTCATTCATTCCTATTTACTCGTAAAACCAAAATATCGATATAGTTGCATCCCTATTTCAAGTGTGAAAATCAATTAGGGCTGCTGATTAAAAAAGATAATATTTTTTAACTAAAATTTTTTAGATGATGTTGGCGCTAGTTTACAGATGCTTACCTTTTAAGCATGGCTCTTATATTTCCTTTAACAAAATTACACTCACAAAGTAAGTGTTACTATTTATTACTGCTATTTTTTATAAACAAAATAACATACAATGAGATTAACAGTGACAGATTGAGTAATTCGCGATAGATAAAAAAAAACTATTGCAAATGTCCTCCTCATACATCTTTTTGATTTCTATATATAGAAACCGCTAATAGAAACAAAACTTGTTACTTAACTGTTATTCTATCAAGGCACCTTCACCATTTGGTATTGTACAAAAAGTGTATGTCTCGATAGAATAACAGCAGTGTGCTACTTGATTTATCATCTATACTTGATTTGAAGGGAAGTTTGAGTTTAGTTCATTTTTACATTACTGATTGTTTTAAATAATGCACCTATATAAATACTTATAAAAATATTTAATTTAAATGGTATAATTGCTAGTACATCGTTATGTATAGAACTGTTAAAGTATCAAAAAATAGTAAAATTGTGTATTATTGTAACAAGGCATCGGCAATTTAAGACAGCAGAGTACCAAATGATGCTGTTACTGATTAAATTAATACCTACCAGATTAGAAAATTGTTATATGAACTATACAAATTCTATATGTCAAATGTCATAATTAATTGAAATATGATAATGTTCAACCCTAGCTCACGCACTCCCCACGAGACTATATGACGTCAGACGCACTCCTCACGAGACTATATGACGTTAAATTTGAATTTGCAGAATTGTAAAACATGAAATTATGAATTAAATAATCAATACATCTTAAAAATAATACTTGCAAATGAAAGGTGACACCATCTTTTTGCATACTTGACGTGTTAGACTTCTTTTTACACGAAAAAACAGCACAAGTAGGCATTTTAGTGGGATCTCTGTTCGCCGCGACATGCACAATGTTGTGTGACAGCCCATAAGGCAGCTCAACTAGTTTTATATAACGTACAAGATTCCGAGTCTTATGCTTTGGCAGAGGGGAATGTTAGACAATGGCATCTCCTGTCTTGGTTACTTTGAGATTGTGACTGATACCTATTTGATTTAATTTTTGTTTTATTTCTTTATTCTTGAAATAAGAAATATATAGCTTGTAAACCTGATGTAATGTTTAAAAATTTATTTCTTTGTTGTAAACAAATATATAGCTTGTAAACCTGATGTAATGTTTAAAAATTTATTTCTTTGTTGTGAACAAATGTACGATGTAATATTAATAAGTTGGATAGATTTAGTTCTTTGTTATATAATAGATGTGTTATTTTTTCTGTATCGCATTAACAACCTTGTTTAAAGGATACTCATGTGTATGTATCAATGTATAGGTTCACATTGAAAAAAAAATATATTTCACTTTTGATGTTATGATAAGATATGTTTAGATATAAGATGTTTATGTATAGTGTATGACTGAGGACAGTCATAATGTCAGGATGGCCGAGTGTGGGATCGGACGCAGTGTTATGAAAGAGAACGAGTGCTAGGTTAGAGTGAGAGGCATGAATGAAATGACAGGTGAGAATGGAAGCGGGGAAGATGGCGATTTTCGGTTGGGTGATGTACGAGTGCGGTCGATTATTTTTATTTTTTAGAGTTTTTTTTCATTTTTGTATTTCAAAGTCAGCGTAGTAATTAAACAATTACGAAGATCATTCTCCTTATTATTTCACACACGATCTCCCACATTTCTGTGGACCAATTAGGTGTATAACCCTTATCAAAACAAGCTTTCTGTTTGCTTATTCTCACATAATCACCAACTCGATACTTTTTGTTATTTTTGTTTCTTTTTTTTGCACAAGCCAGTTTAATGTATCTTTGCATTATTCTTGCTTTATTATCACGACAAATAGTTGCCGGAGGCTGGCCGACGGTTCTATGCACTGTGTTATTGTACTCATAAATTATTTTGCGCAGTATTTCGTTATTCCATTTGTAACTTCCATTAATGTAAAATTCTTTGTACAGTTTACTTTTTAAAGTTCTGATAAATCTTTCAACAATTGAAGCCTTTTTAGTAGAATATGAAGAATAATGATTAATATTGAACGCATTCATAATGCTTTTGAATTTGTCATTATAAATTCTTTTCCGTGATCGGTTTGTAGATTTTTCGAACACGCCCCGTTTCAAGTATTCTTCTTAAAGCTTGACATATCTGCTCTTTAGTCTTTCGCTTTAGTCCAATAGCCCATGCAAATTTTGTGAAACAATCAATTACTGTCAATATGTATTATTGCCATTATTAACTTTAGACATTGCTTGCATGTCTATCAAATCAGCTTGCCAAAGATCATCTATATCTTTAAGTATTACACTTCTCCTTGGATAATTAGTTCTAGCATTTTTACAGATTTCATTTACGACATCTACTTTGCTCATAATGCTTATTTAATTTTCCTGCGAGGTCTCTAATATGAACACTTTCTTCAAGTTTTTGTATTCTTAAGGTTAAAGCTACAATTACCTTATTAATATTAATAATTTCATTTAAGATATTATTTTGAATTGATCTATATAGTCTTTGTTAAAGGTAGAGCAAGATATAAATTGACTCGACGATGCCACGATCATAGCCTGCATTTATAACCATTCATAATCAATGTTCTTTATGTTACTAATTACTAATAATATTGTTTAGGTTTTTATTCTTTTATGATTCCACTTCTGTAAGTTCTTCAATATATGATAAAGTTTCGTTACAATGATTAGTGTTACCAGCATTTTTAGACGCAATTAATAATTTAAGTTCTTCAATCATTTCATTAGGATCGTCCAGAAAATATAATCTGTATTACTTTCATATTTTTTATATTTTGATATGTGACTGCCGCCACTTTTTGTTTTATTAGAATTTTGCTTTACAGCCTTGGTTTGCTGAGAAACAATGGTTTGATTATATGACGATATTTTAATCCTTTTATCACCCTTCATTAGACCATTCGGATCAAAGTTACGTTTATGAGCATTTGTATAATGAAGTATATCTTTATATGTTATTTTTATCCTTATCATCTACAATTTTGTGATTAGGTTTTTTTGCACATAAGGAGTTCCTTTAAGCCTGGTGTTAATTCATAGTGCCTATTACCAATGGAAACAGAAAAACTTTTACTTGTCTGGGAGGCAATTACTGTATGATGAAAATGACACTTTGGAGTTTCCAATCATAAAAATTTTTATTTTCACGACGTACTCCAAATGGTATATTTTATATCATTATTATCATAAATCTCCATTACTTCATTTTCCATAGTATCGTTTATATTATCATCTTCTGTAGAATCGTAGAATGTAGAGCTTTCATTTGAATCCGTCAGTGCATTCTTACTAAAGTCTTCATAATTTAAAGATGAGTATCTATCAGCATCTATATCACGATTACTCATGTCAATAGAAACATTTAGTACGGGATTATCTTTGCTTGTAGATTTTATAATAGTCTCCAAATTATCAGTAATTGGCTTAAATGCTTTTCTAAATTTCAAATTAGCAGCATCTTCGTTATTCTTAATTTCTCTAATTTATGTTTTATATTATCTGCTGATTTTATCAGTTGTTTTTTTATTTCTGTGTCCATTATTGGATACTATACCAGCCGCTGATTGCCAATATTCAAACACTATTAACTTATTTTCAAGCGTATATGTTAATATATACGTAAATATTTCATTTTATAGATAAACATATGTGTCAAAGCCACGTCTATATCTTCCTTTATTAAGGGCACAGTCTTTATTAATAGTTAGAGAACTAAATGGATCTTGCCATATCATCATACAAAGCTTTTTGAATCCCATCCAGTCAATATCTGTAGTGACATGTTCATTATAGATATGTTTTAAATTAATGTCATCTTGTTTAAAGATAATCAGGAGATTAACATTATCGCGTATTAATTGTTTAGGTATTTTGTATAGGTTTGCGACAAATAAAAACAGTCGATTTGTCTATGTCTGCCATAGCAAAAATAATTACGAATATTTATCTGATTTTTCGCATGCGACATCATCAAAAATCATAATTGAATTTTGCAATGCATCTTTAGGCGATATCACATCTTTATTGTCATTAAAAACAAACAGTTTTGCGAGAGGAACTTTATTTATGACTTGTCGTAAGAAACAGTATTTCGGTTGAAAAGCTGTTTTTGAATATATATAAATGTGTTTAAATTTAAGACCATTTTCATGTAAGAGTAAATTTAGCATACATTAGTTTTGCCGCAATTCGATGGACCACATATTATACATCGAATTGTGTCAGGCAAGAGTATACTATGTTTAGATTTCTGTGCAATATTTTCTATTTTTATGTTATTCACTTCTAAAGTGTGACTTTGTTAATGAACTTCATTGTAAATGAGAGTAAAATACTTTACATGTCTTTATATAGGTATGCAGTTGAGCATAGGTTATTAAAATCACTTTCATTTCGCATCATATAATTTATTTACATTTACATGTACCTACAATATTTACAAAAATATTGTACTTAATAACTGTGTAATATATATATAATGATAAAATTTCACTTAAATACTTCAACGAAGTAACGTATCATAATAGATTTTATGAACATTTACAATAATATTTTATCACTAACTTATATGTAAATACTTATTTTAAAATTAATTGATCATATCGATTTAATGATTCATAATAATGTATGTAGGTATGTATAATAATAAAAATAAATTAAACATTTAAAATATTGTTGCACAGTGACCCCAAGGTAAAGTTTCTATTTGATTTGGAAATATTTGTCTTTTATCATCATTTTACTCAATGCAACTTTATGAATTTCTTGAGAGTATAGTACATGTTTGCTGGATTTAATTAAATTCATTTTACATTTAATTTTTTTTTCACTTGTTAAAGCTTTGTAATAGTGAGATTGTTTTAATCGATTAGTTACAGCTTTAGATATTCCTTTCGCTTTTGTAATGCAAGTTCTTAAGCTGTTTATACAATAAAGTTTCGCTCTGAGACCTATGAAATCACATATTACATCGCCTCCAAGTTCATCTTTAAACAGACCTGGAATTTTAGCATTTACTCTCGGAATTTTATAACAATTATTGTCTTCAAAATTACTGGTATCAAACTTTGTGATGTCACTTTTTATGTCTTCATAAAAGTCATCAGTATTTATGTAATACAAAAGACTGTCTGTGTCTGTATAACATAAGCTTGCTTGATTCTTATATTTATTTTTTATAAAATTATAATGAAATTTGTATAAATGTGTTTTTGCATATTCTAGAACTGTAAAGTTCGACAAGTTTTCAGAAAAAAATGCAACACTTTTTAGATTTGGCTTAGAAATTAACTTTTCTGCACCGAGGTGCTTGTTGGTGTTGTTGGTAACATCATTCCACTTAGTCACTAATTTAACATTAACTTGCTTGCGTCTATTTTCTATAGTTTTTCCGAATATAGCATTATTAAGAAGTTTAAAAAAATCTTTATCAAATGTCGATGTTGAAGCTTGCCGTAACTTAGTATTTAATTCAATATATTTTTGTAAAAAGTTTTCTTGTCTGAATGTTAGGACTCGGTGAAAGCGGTGAACTCGCTTTCAAGTGGACGTAGTGTATAACATAGTTAAATTTGTCATATAAATTAGCAATTAATTTAGATGTTTTTCCTCCGGGCGGTGTAAACTTCTCCACAGCAAAAGGTAAATCACTGTGTGAATTATGCAAACTCTCAGGATAAGCTAAATCTACTTCTAAAATATATCCATATTCGAAATCATCAAGTATAGCAGCTAAATTGAAAGTATCAATTTCATCGATTGTTAGAAAGCGAAATTCTGAAATTGGCAACTTCAGTGTCATCGCATAACCGTACAAATTATTACAGTCAAGATAAACTAAAAAAGTTGATTTTTGTGAAGTGTCATAGTCGGGTAAATATTTATTATTAGCTTTAGCATAACGTAGGGAACATTGCGCCAAGCCTCCACGAATTCCTTTTTCCAATAGTTCATAAATTTCTAAATCATTTATTAATTCTAATTTTACCTCCGTATACAGTAACATTGCATCCCAGCTTAAGCTAGGTGCTGTTATATAATACGCTGGATCGAGTTGATAATGCTTCATACAAGTCATTCTAAATTTTCAAATACGAGTACGTCGGATAGAAGTAACACGTCTGTTTTTAAATATAAATCTGTATATTCGCCGAGCGATTTAATATTAAATGTTTGCCAATCTTTTGAGCATGTGTATACTCATCGTTGCTTATATGTTCGCTTTTCAACTATTGTAAAAACAATCTTTGGGAGGAAGTCGAGTCTCATCATATTTTAAGTTTGCATTAATATAATCATAGGGATAAATTCCTTTTTGTCTTAATAGCTTCAACTGATTGTAATTAACATCTGGAAAACCTTTTGTTAAGTTAACAAAATCGATTTCATTCAAATTCTTACTTAATACATTTAAGCTCGAACTGAGGAATTGAAAAGAGTCAATAAATTTAACTTGAATAGGCTTCGACGTATTTTTGTATGAAATTTTTCGTGAATGACATATACCTTTCTTTGGTTTTTGGTATTATTTTAAAATCCCCTTTGTGTTTTGCTAATTCTTTAATAAATAAGTGAGAGTCATAGCCAGCTAAATTATGAAAAATAACGGGCACAAATGGACATACTCGATACATCAAATACAATGAGAGTGTGCTGCGCCTCGGTATTGCGATGTAATATGATCATGATCCTTAACTTTGTCATCAAAGAGCAGATGGTTACAGATGTGACATTTTGTAGAATTTTTGTAATCATTTTCTTGTTCTATTGTTAAAGTTGCCATAGGCATTTTATTTAATAAGATACTGTAAATGTATTCTAAGTCATTGATCAAGTTTTTTATAAATACTTCCACACAATCTGGCCCTCTATATGTAACATACTTATTAAGGTCTGGATTATATGAACAGCAAATATAGTACCCAAAACATGAAGGTTCGTGAACCTGATATGTTCGAGTGTTTTCAGTTTTACTTATACTGCAATTTAGTAAAATACTTTCGAAATCTGCATAAATTACGAAATTGATTTTCTGTTTTCTTTCGAAGTTTTTAAATTGAAGAATACTATTTTTTTTGGGTAATACTGTCAATATATTAGGACACAACGTATGTTGACGAAATTTTTTTCAGACAGATACATTTTACCTTTGTGTTTACTTATCTGGCGTCTAATTAATCTCAATAATTTTTTTATTAAGCAGTAATGACCACAACCTTTTTGTTCGAAATATAGTAAATTCACGTGGCATTGTTTTCTTAAGCTTGTTACATATAAAGGACCGATGACCTTGTTTTTATCATCTAATCCATATACATTAACACTTATGTTAGGATTAATCTTTTCAAATAGTAGGGATATCACCCTGTTCGACGGTGGAAACGAGATACCATCTATATTGAACAGTTTCGTAAAATGGGGGTATGATCGTGTCATGCAAACGTTACTTTTTGTTGGACATAATGCAGCGGCAATACTCCACAGAAAGCAATAGTTATCATTGTTTTGTATATTCAAGCAACTCCTCGTTTTTCTTATTTCATGTGGCAAATCAAAGTAAGAACCACCTTTTAAAGGCGAATATTTGTTAATATTAATTTCTAGGTGGCTTATAGAAAAACAAGACCAGCCAGAGTCACGGTGCTGAAATTCCGAGAGTTTTCTCTCAAATGTATTTATAGTTTTTAATATAATTCATTTAAGTCAGTATTGTTGTATATCACTTCATATTTTGTATTAAAAGATTTAAGCTGCTGCTCACCAGATCGTAAAAGAATAAAGTAAGCAAATAGCTCGAAGCTTAATTTAATACAATTATGTTTCGTTAGACAGTCATATATTAAATTTAATACTTGATGCTCATTATCTATAAGGAAATCCTCAGGTGTAAGATATTCCATCGACGGATTTAGTTTGTAAGTTATTATTCTGTTTTTGAAAGCCGTGGCTATAATATTTACATTTTCATATTTAGTTTTAAATAAGCAATTAGATTTGTGTGAATCGTTCTCAAATGATAGTGATATTCATTTTTCGGTATTTCAGTATGACATTTTTTCACAAATAATTATATCGCTGTACTTTGATTTTTCTGGTAACAGTGACACTGTAAAAAAAGAAATAATAATAATAAATATTAAATGGTTACAATTTTTTTTTTTATTATATAAGTATGATTACCACAATATAAACAATATAATTGTTTCTCTATAACATGTCTTTCGTATGTTACACCATTGTTCTTTTATCTTTTTATCAAATCAAATACAAATATATAAGATTGTTAAAATAGGTAATAAGGTAAATTGAATTAACAAGTATGCATATTTTAATATAATTATTAAATTATATTGATAAGCTCTAGGCGTAATTTATATCCGATATTTACATGTTAATTTGAATAATAGTTACTAACATATGTCTGAGGACAATTCACAAACTCTTTTCTAGTTTCCCTTATAAAAATTAGCTAGGTGTTGCCATGCACCCGTATTACGGCACCTATTTATTGGCTGGACTTTCTCAATTTCATCACACCGGTATATTTTTCAAAATCAACATAGTGCGTCCCAGGCTTACGATCAAATATTTGACGTGAATGACCGTTTGCGAGGCGACGTGTCACATAAGAAGTTAACGGAGAGGGCGATTTACCGGTAGTTGGGATATCCACCTTCTCGTCATCTTCAGAGTCGGTTCCGAAGAGATCGTACGCCGTTGCGATCTTCGGGGGAATCGGCTTGAAATACGGTTTCTTCGAAGATGATGAGCACGCTGCTACTGGCAGAGGTGCCGCCGCTGTGCTGACTTGCGACAGCTTGATGCTCGTACCACCGGCTTCGCTGCCGGCTGAGATACTGCCTGCTTGCTTTCCCTGTGTTTTTTCGACGGTGGTGGTTGAACCTCGTCTTCAGATGGAAAAAGTATCCGCGTTTTCTTCAGACCTGAAAATGAAACCAATTAAAACATTATTAATAAATAATTCTTATTATATGCTTGCATTATTTGCTATTCATAATGTAAATATTATGAATTATTCAATGCTACAATTAAATATTGTACAGTTGTGAAGTAAAATAAAGAACTGAAATATATGTTAGGGGAACATCTGAAATGTATTATAATAATGCTGTTATCGAAAAGTTTATTACTTTAGTTCCATGTCACGCCTAACTAATGATTACAGTAATTGATTCATTGTTTCAAATATTGAGGGAATCGAACCCGTAGTCTGCAGTCAAACTGATAAATAAACATATATAATACTAAGTATGATAAAGTAAATACTTACATTTCTCCTTAGTTGATGAGCACTGATGTTGAGACTAGTGGTAGAAGCTGACTGTCGTGCTGTTGGAAGCTGAATTGAATGTTCCTGATTTTCTCCCTCTTATATAGCGTAAAATCTACGTCACGTTTTCCATATAGGTAATGTACTCGTCATCCTAAAATCCTGAATCAGGACTTGCCATAAAAGATTGCTTAGCAATATAAATAAATAAAGTCTATGAATCTCAACCTTAAACATTTATATTTATTATTGATATAACCAGTTAAAGCTAACCCGTCTATAAATATAACTTCAGACAAAGAGAGATCTAATTAAATTGTAAGTAAGCCTTAGTGTGGATATTTATAACTTTTCTGATCCTAAGTCACTCCATCAAAGCGGCCCGGGTGCCTGCTAGAATCTCGCCACTTACCGCATTCCATAACATTGTCATTTGAGCCTTAGCCATTACTTTTAAGGTATTGATATAAACACATTATAATTGCATCAATTTTGAACTCTATGATCGAATAATTATTAATATATAAAGGGATTTTCATAGAAAATAAAATTAGTTTTTGTCGCTTTTTGTGGAAAGTGGACCAGTAGTTATCTGTCTAAATGTCGGAAGTACTTTCACATTAAATTTAATAACACTAAAATACCTATATTTCTACATCTTACTTTGTATTTAATAAAGAGATTTTAGTGTAACTATTACTTAAGTGTAAATAACAATGATGGTCAATTCAAATGATATATCAAATGAATTAAAATATGTCTTATCGGCTTTTATCAACATATCTACGAATATTATATTTCCCTATTTCATTTGTGCTAATATGTGTTAACATAATACATTCTTTTCTCAGGACTCGGAAACGAACTATTCAACTTTATTCCTTGTAACAACGTGCTTCAGCCGAGAACTGAAAAGATATTAAATCTACAGCCTCCCAGCAAGAAGTCGAAACATGACGTCTTTTCCTAACGCAAAAAAACGAGTGTGTGGTGAAAAAGTTATACGTATAGAAATATATGATGTGAATAACTTTTCTAGTAGTGAGTCATCACTGTGCAATTGTAATGCTGAAATTTGTGTTCAGCACATAGTAAAAAATGTATACGTGGATGACATATATAAATCAATTAAAGAAGTAATAACTAAAGTTACAGACAATATAAATTATAAACTGCCTTCTAATAGGGTATTACGCACTATGAAAAATAAAATCTAAATTTATGTTTTTATAGTTCATTTATGAAAAAACAAACGAAAAATATTAATTTCTATTCATAAAACTGCAAAAATAATTAAATATTTCAATTTGAAATACAAGTTTTTTTATCTGTGCTTCGAATGTCAAACGCTGTACGCCATGTTTGCATTCGGTGAACGTCACTGGACTTGTAAATAAACAACCTCGGTTTTTGTTGTACATGTCTACTGTGTAATTATTAGATTAACGAAGTTTCTCCAGTTATTATACGAAATATTTATTTCGAAATATTTCGTTATTTATTTCGAAAATATGTTTATTTCTTTCAGCGAAGCGTAATGTTTACAATGCCCGTGACGTCACAGACATGGCGGCCTGAGAATTGGCGTTTTCGCGCCCAAATTTGAATTGTAAAATTAAAACACGTTTTTATGAAATAATTGGAATAAAAAAATGTATTTATATTTTTTGTGATATTTTATCAATAACAGATTAAATTAAAACACTTTTTGAATTAGAGATTGAATTAGAGAATTGATTAGTTACAAATATGCTAGTAGCAAAATTAAGAGTAATTATTTAATTAAGATCATAAGAGTTTGTTGATTTTTTATGTTAATGTTAACAAAGATTCTGATTCTACAACATGACTTTGAACATCTAACAAGTAGTAATATCATCATAGAGGACCAGACAACAAGGAGCATAATTGTACAATCAAACAAACTTACCAAGTGTAGTTCGATTGAGATTATGCTCCTTGTTGTCTGGTCCGAAGATGATGAATCCCACCCACCCCTACAGATCTTAGCGACTGCACCCTGGAGTTGTAGAATCACCTCAGGCATATATACTTTAAACTAAATGACAAATGACAGCGCGGGATATTCTACGTAATGGTAACTTTAGGGCTGCGTTTAGAAATTCTTATTTCAGATTCTTTAAACTTATGTCAGCGAGTGTAACGACTCGATACTAACAAGTAGTAATATCATCATAGAGGACCAGACAACAAGGAGCATAATTTCATATTGCTTACCCAACGAGATTGGATATCATATCAATGCAAAAAAAGAATCAACAAATTAATTTATTTGAGGTATAAAGGCTGATTGTCATTTGATGTTGAGTAAGATCAGGATTCACCTGTACTAGCGTTTTCTCTTTCTTATAGAGCAATACAACATCTTTTTTGTGTTCTTAGATGCCCTCTTTTTCTAAGGTAATGATCTAATGTGGGGTTCTGTCTTAGATCGGATTTTAATTTATTTTTTGCATATATGTAAATGAAAAGCAAACCCTCTTAGATATAATATAAAAGTGTATAGCTGGGTAAAAAAATGATTTAAGGTTTAAGGACAAACTGTTTTTTATTGTTGAGTAGGCTTGAATTCCCCCATGTTGACATATCATTGATCAAACTGACCAATGCATCAACTTCGTTGTGACCATCATCCTCTGCAAAAACACGTTAGGATAATGAAATGCACTTCAAGCTCTTCTTAGAGGCTAACGACTGGGTGCATTCTGCAGTCTTGGGCTGTTTCCGGGTTACTTCCAGTATTTTTTGTGGTATATCGTAGCCACACCATCTCAGGTAATCGCATATGGTATTATTTTCACTTTGCATTTGTAGATAAATGCTAACTCATTAGCAATTAAATCTTATTTTCTTGATTTCTCGTTTTCAACTTGTATTAATAAATCCAAGTTGGTAATACCGACTTAAATTAAAATTATTTCTTTCAACGTTTTATCATATACAAATAAATTTGGTTTATTATGTTATATTTTAACGTCAGTTTTAATTCGAGTACCATTCTTATTTCTACATTTTTAGAGCTAAAACTTCCTGAACTGGGTTGGTTTCTAGTTTCTTGGAATTTCTTAATTCAAACTTATTGTATAGAGTTAGAAGAGTATAATATCTTATATTATATTATATTATTATATTATATTATATTATATTATAATATTATATTATATTTATTATTATATTATATTATATTATAAGATAAGATAAGATTAAATTAATTAAATTGAAATGTAACTGTATTCTAGAGAAGATACACCAGAAAAGATTTTCTAACAACCAAACTTTCTTCTTATTCAATCACATACTTTTTTTTTTTTTTTTTATGTGATAGGGGGCAAACGAGCAGACGGATCACCCGATGGTAAGCAATTACCGCCGCCCATAAACGCCCGCAACACCAGAGGAGTCACAAGCGCGTTGCCGGCCTTTTAAATGGGAGTACGCTCTTTTCTTGAAGGTTTGGATATCGCAACGCCTCGGAAACACTGCAGGCGACAATTCATTCCACAGTTTAGCTGTGCGAGGCAGAAAGTTTCTAGAGAAACGCACAGTGGTGGACTGCCAAGTATTGAGATGGTGAGGATGGAAGGTTTGTCGCGTGGAACGATGTCGGAAAGTACTTGCAGGGATTAGTCCAAATAATTCCTCTGAGCATTCTCCGTAGTAAATGCGATAGAGTATGCAGAGAGAAGCTACATCTCTACGCAATGCCAAAGGGTCAAGCCGACTTGAAGTTTCCTGGTGGTCGACGATGCGAATCGCTCTCCGTTGAATCCGGTCTAGAGGGAGATGAGAACAGTATTCCATATGAGGCCGGACCTGTGCCTTATAAAGTTGCAGATGGTGGGCCGGTGTGAAATACCGCCTCGATCTATTGAGCACACCAAGCTTCTTCGAGGCTAGTTTAGCCTTACCCTCTAAGTGACCACGGAACTGAACTACGCTCGATATGTCGACACCAAGAATCCCAATTTTGGCTGAGGCGGTTAAGGGAGTGCTCTCAAAACGAGGAGACACGATAAACGGGAGCTTTTTTGCTGTGAACGCGCAGACTTGAGTCTTTGTGGGGTTAAATTGGACCAAATTAAGTCTACCCCAATCTGAGACTTTCTTTAAAGAAGTCTCAATTTCAGACACAAGTTTGTTTCGACTCTCGATGACGTTTTCCCGAGAAATATTGGCTCGGCCGGTATAAAATGTGTCACCCGTGCTATCATCTGCATAACAATGAATGCCGCTGATTTGCAACAAATCATTAATATGCAGAAGGAATAAAGTAGGCGACAACACACAGCCTTGAGGAACACCAGCATTCACAGACAACAAGTCAGAGCATTGACCGTCGACTACTACCTTTATGCTTCTGTCTGATAAGAAGTTGGTGACCCATCCGCATAATTTCTCGGGAAGCCCATAGGAAGGAAGTTTTGTAACAAGCGCTTTGTGCCATACCCGATCGAAAGCTTTCGCTATGTCCAAACTAACCGCTAAAGCTTCTCCCCTTGTCTCGATCGCCTGTGCCCAACGATGCGTAAGGTACACCAGAAGATCACCAGCCGAACGACCTCTACGGAAACCGTATTGTTGGTCGCTAAGCAGCTGGCGATCCTCTAGGTACCCAAGGAGCTGGCGGTTGATAATGGACTCCATTATCTTCGAGAAAAGGGGGGTTATAGCTATAGGCCTATAGTTGGACGGATTAGAGCGGTCGCCTTTTTTAGGGATCGGGTGCACTAAAGCTGTCTTCCATGAGATTGGGACGACGCCAGAAGAATAAGAGAGCCGAAAAAGACGCGTCAAAACAGGTGCCAACTCTGGAGCGCACGTCTTCAACACGACAGGAGGAATACCATCAGGCCCACTCGACTTGTGGATATCCAGGGAAAAAAGCGCTAAACGCACTGAGCTTTGGTGGAACCGGATATCCGGCATAGAAGACACACACCGAGTTATTGATGGTGGCGTTTGTCCCCTGTCATCCAACGTCGAGTTGGACGCAAAGATTTTGCCCAGAAGATCGGCTTTCTCCTTTGCGTCATGGGCCAACGAATCATTTCCCGCGTGAATGGGAGGAAAGGATGGCTTACAAAAATTCCCTCAATAGCCTTGGCGAGAGACCAAAAAGCACGAGTCCCCGAAGGAAGACGTCCCAGTCTCTCGCCAATTCTACTGATGTGCTCCGACTTCGCCCTGGCAATATCCCTCTTGAGTGACCTGGAGGCAAAGTTATACTCTTTTTTTAGAGTGATGGCATTGATGTCTCGCGCCGTCGCAGCTTTGACCCAAGCTTGGTATGCCTCCCGCTTCCTGCGAGAAGCTTTTTTGGAGGATATACCAAACCAGGGCCTAGACCTACCACCAACAGGGACTGCAGATGACGGAATGAAGAGTTCCATACCCTGCAGCACCACGTCAGTAACTAAGTCAGCAACGACGTTCGGATCACTCTCCGCGAAGCAAACCCGCCTCCATGGATAGGACGCAAAAAAGGACCGCATCCCATCCCAATCTGCTGACTTATAGTGCCACACATGACGGCTGCCTGCAACCCGCGGTCGCGGCGAACTTGTGAGTGGCACTGTACTCCGTACAAGGCAGTGATCCGAGGAGCCAAGTGGAGCGTCCACAGAGACACGGTAGCCCTCCGGATGAGAAGTCAGCAGAAGGTCTAAAAGGGAAGGTTCGTGGCTCTCCACATCTGGGATTCGCGTCGGCGAGGAAACCAGCTGTGTCAGGCCATATGCCAGGGCGAATTCATGAACAGATCTCCCCGCATGATCGGTACTGCTTGAACTAAGCCATTCAGTGTGATGGGCGTTAAAGTCGCCGAGCAGTACAGTCTCTGCGGAAGGGATCTGCTGCTGCACAAAGTCTGTAGCCATTTGGACGTGCTCGATGAGTCGGTTCGTTTCTGAATCCCCGCTATGGGACCTATAAAGGCATGCATAGACGCGGGGATGGTCGTCGCTGTCTACACGTAGCCATAAGATGGAGAGGTCCTTACTGCCAAGATTGCCGAGGCGTCGATAGCTGACATCGTCCCTTACGTACACGCACACTCCGGCCTTAGGTATAAAGGAGTGTTCCAGTCCGTACCCAGGGTATGCAAGGTACGATGTGTCCGCTGGGGGCGATATCTGGGTCTCAGTCAAAAAGAGCAAGGCCGGTGAAGCCGTTTCGAGGTGGTGGTGAACAGCATTGAGGTTTGAGTGTAATCCCCTGATGTTACAGAAGTCCACTGCTAGTGTGGTAGGGGGTGCCTTATGCGATCTGCTCTTACCCCGGAAATTATGGAGCGCTGTTTTGCCCCCCCAGAATACGCGGGGCAGCCCGGGCCTCCGGGCTCAAGTGCGATACGTCTTGAGAACGGACGTCCGGAGAGGGATTCTCCAACGCTGCTAGCGCAGTTGGTACCCTCCTGGGGTAGCAAATTTTTTTTTTTTTTTTATTTTATATAAAAAAAAAACACATACTTAAAAGTTCATTAAAATCATGTTATACGATTATAAAGTTACAATTGATTACGAAATAAATTGATAACATTAATTTAGAACAAGCTATATTATAATTAGAAAAAAGGTAAAAATACAAGTGTTATTACAAAGGATATCTCACGAGAGCCGCTCGTGAGACACCGAACGGGCAACAAATATCTGAAGATGTCTCGCTGAGAGACGAAACACGTGTCGACTTGTCTGCTTGTTGGACAAGTCATCATCAACTGCGCAGAATCAGCAAACGTAATCAATATCCTTTGTAATACAATGGACTTCCGCAAAATAACACCTGCTACAATAGAATACAAGTGTTAATTATCCTTGATACAGAAGTTGGAGCTAAAAATTTATTTATAATTCAAAGATAATTTGGTAGATTTAGCTTCATCTTTAATAGTAGCCCATCATTATTATAGCCAACGAATCAGCTTCATTGTGAGGCCAATCTTATATTTACTAGCTCTCCAGATGCGTCTTCTTTTTTCCAAGTATATACTCGTTGTTGTTAGGTGCATGCTCCCAATTCATATCAGTTGGTTGGCATAATATCTGTTTCAGATGCGTTACTCTAGCTATCTTCGGATACATAACACTCGACATGTTCGGATGAATCATTCTCGCTATCTTCGGATATATAAGATTCGTCATCTTCGAATATATAACGCCTGCCATGTTCGGATACATAGCACCCGTCACGCTCGGATGAATCATTCTCGCTATCTTCGGATATATAAGACTCGTCATGTTCGGGTATATAACGCCTGTCATGTTCGGATACAAAACACCAGTCACGCTCGGATGAATCATTCTTGCTATCTTCGGATACTTGAGTCTCGTTCTCTTCATCGCCAATATGTTCTTCTCTGGCTTCAAGTGGCTTCTCTGTGCCATATAGGGGTTCCTTTTTAGCTTCATAACACCCAGTTTCATTGGGCAAGGTTCCGTGTTTGCTGTTAAATGCATTTCCTTGATGGTCTCCTGGTATATAATTTGGTTGATCGGATAAACAATCTTCCTTAATACCATTTGCAGTTTCATTAGAGTTGGCATTTAAAGTTCTGCTATCAATTTGTATATTATGACTTTCTTGTTCAATACTATTTAAAGTAGTTGGGGCAGTAATAATTTTAGCAAAGTAGATTGAAAATGAGAAAATATTGTTTAAGTTACCATGAATATGCATAAGGGCCAAATTTCTTATTTATACCTTTTGATAATTAAAATTTAGCCGTTTTGATTATAAATATTTGTTTAATTTAACCAACAAATAAACAAGGATAAATTTATTCAAGGTCTAAGGACAAATTGCCATTTATTATTGAGTAGACTCAATTAATCCCTCTTTTGATATCTCATTAATCTTACTGACTAATGCATTAACTTCGTTGTGACCATCATCCTCTTCAATACCACGTCTTCTATCGAATGAAATGCTCTCTAAAGTTAACAAATAAACAAATAAAATTCTTGCTATGCAAAATATATTTTAAAAATATTACAATATCTAAGTTGGTGCCTTATTTCTTTTAAGTTCACATTGCATTACTTTAGTTGTGGACTTAATTTTATTGGATTCTCATATTCTTGTTCAAAATTCCGCATGTCTAATTATCAAAATGTAAAAAATTTTGTATGTTTTTCACAGCGACATTTAGAAAATGACTTAATTAAAAAAAAAATCCCTAATATAAAAGTGTAAATAAATTTAGAAATTGCCTAAATTTGTTATCTTATTCTAAAATAGCCATTTCTAAATAGAATCAGATAATTTATCAATGGGCTATCTATTAAAGATATTCTTAACTTATTGTTTCCTGTTTCACTCACAATCCACCGTCAGGTGCATTCAAGCTCTCCATTCAATCCGATCCAATCTTCTCTTTCCATCCAGGCATCATCTCTACTCTTTCTCTTCTATAATATTCATAAAAAATATTTTCAAGAGTTTTCTTAAGAACAATAAATTGAATGTAAGATAGGATTTGGATTAGTAATCCGATCTTTTGGTCATATAATTATGGAATGCTCTTGCAATCATATCCCATGCTAAAATATAATGAATTATTCCCGCTTTTCATTTGTGAACTGACCCAATTTCGTTGTCTAATACATCATATTTTCTCTTCTTCACATTCTTTACAATTGTTAATTGGTCCTGACCAGTAATAACAACTTTAATTATTTTTATAAGTATTCTTTTTTTATCGTGAATTATTATATCAGACCTATTGGCCGATTGCTTTGTTGAGATTGCTACAGTAGTATCAACTCTAATTTCTACATCGCTATTAGCATTTCTTCTTGCACAGAAATGATTTCTTAATTATTTACTTTTTTTAATGTTATATTTATTACAAAGTAAAAAATGGATGTATTTTACAACTTCATTATGTCCACGTGTATAGTCGATTCCTAGCATTCTGTTACACTGCGAAGCAAGATGGTATATTGATTTAGATATTTCTTTACGATGCTAGCATAGTCCTGATGATCTACCAAGCATGCTTCTATATCTATACTAATATTATAAAGAGGAAAGATTTGTTTGTTTGTAATGAATAGGCTCCGAAACTACCAGACCGATTTCAAAAATTCTTTCACCTTTGGAAAGCTACATTATCCCCAAATAACATAGGCTACTTTTTATCCCGCAAAAATCGTCAGATCCCACGGGATGCGCAATAAAGGCTTCGCTCAAAAACTACTGCGTAGATTTTCATGCGGTTGTCATCAATAGATAGAGTGATTCTTGAACAAGGTTTTGCGGTATATTTTATCTCGGGAAAACGGATAGTCTCACGGGAGGCGTGATAAAACCTTCGCGCCATAAACCGACTTCCACGGATATGACGCCGTGGGCAAAAGCTTAACCCTTTATAGACCCACTCCCGAAACCCACGCAGGCGAAGCCGCGGGCAGAAAGCTAGTTGTAGATAGCAAGGCGTCCCTCCTCTTTAGCCCTAATATTACCTTTTGTGAGCCAAGTTGATGTCGTACCCCATTTATAAATTATTATATTTACAATATGAACAGTGGATCACGTAGCTACAAAATGCGACCGAATAGTAGGAGATGACTACACAAGGAGACATAATGAAGTTCCAAGATTCATACACTTGATTCTAAGCTATAAGATTGGATTAAAAAATTCCAAGAAACAGAGAACACACTCAGTCCAAGAAGTTGTAGCTAATAAAAATGTGAAATAAGAGTTGATACTCAAATTAAAGCAAACATTAGAATACAACATAACAGACTAGATTTATTTGTATACGATAAAAAGAGAAAAAAAATTACTTTAATTGAAGTCGGTATTATTAACTTGGATTTATTAACACAAATTGAAAACGAGAAATCAAGAAAATACTTTAATTGCGAATGAGTTATCACTTATCTATGAATGTAAAGTGAAATAATACCATGTGTGATTAATTGGGATAATTTGGTT
>JAYEAL010001031.1:0-19214 GCA_036419045.1 Scirpophaga incertulas | reverse complement strand
ACAAAATATTCTATTACGAGCTACATAAGAGCGAGTACACAAGACGCTATCAAACGCGCCCTTTATTAACGCGCGTTTTAAAAACCAAGAGTTTCAGTTTTTCATTGATGCGTACACATGTAAGCGGGCGCTTCTGATCAAGCGCGTCGGACCCGCGCTGTCATACTTTCCTTCGAACACGCGTTACGCGAGCGTCATCAGCTGCGCGCTTGTAGATACATCACTGTAGTTTTACTGTAGTTTGAACGCGATCTTTCATGTCAATCAAAATGTCCAAACATTTTCATGCGTCAGTTTATCTCGTAATATTGGGTGCATTCAAAATTCTCTTTGCCTCTGCTATCCTCTTTTATAGCCACACACGAGCGATCACTTCAACTTCAATTTCCGAACTGAGCTAGTAGTATGACACAACACCTTGGTAACGCTCGTTAAACGCTGCGCTGAGCGCGCTGTACTGATGTTACTGATGTATACTGATGTATGGCCACAACCACAAAACGCCGCCACTATATATATATATTTCTGTAATTTTCATACATTTTATATGGACTCGCCGCACACGTTTGGCGCCGGTGGCGGCCATACGCCACAAATCGTCACGGCTCGCTTCTTGTGGCCCGCACCGGCCACTAAACGCCCACACAAAAAGTCGCCACACGCCACTCGCGCGATTCCGCGCCCCTCTCTCCCTTTCAGTAAACTATCCAATAACTACGATTTCGTCTTCTACGACGACGTCTTTTTATCAAAAGTATCGCAATTAAACCTTCTTCGTCCGAGTCCATTATGATGCTGCAAGCATGGGTTAAAAAAACTAGCAGCTACCGACCACAAGTGGCGACCACCGGCCACAAGTGGCTGTCGCGCGCTTCAGCTACTTTTGTAGCTGCGTCTAGCTTCTCGTGGCGGCGTTTCTACGTAACGTATTTACTACTATTCAGGATTAAAAAAAAATATGTTAATTATTTTTGCAATTTGAGGTACCTACAACATAAACTCTTTCGAATTTTAACGTGTAACCGTGAGCCGTTAGGTAGGTACCTAAAATATAAGTTTTTTGAAATATTAAAATCAACTCTTAGGTTACATGGTATACGTTATGGGCCCAGTATGTACAGATCTGTAATGGTTACTTTTGATTATTATACCACCTGAGTTTTTATTTGAGTTTGTTATCGCATCGAACAGAGGTTCTCCCGCCCTAACGATCTCGACAATTGTTTGACTGGAGTTTTTATTAGTAAGGTAGAGAAATGGATGAAATATGGGAACTTTCCTATTCGGGTTTTATTAGAACAGTTAATGCTGTCCTTCGTAATTAATAAATTATATTTTCTTGTTCCAGGCGGGGGCTGCTGGCGTCGGTGCGGCTCATTGAGCGCGCCGCTCCCCGCCCCCTCCCGAGAACACGCCGTACGTGAGTATTAATAGTACTTGTTGTTGCTACTAGCACAAAGTGTCTCTTATTTTCGAGCAGGCGACTGATGGTCTCGTGGATAACTGAACACATCGCACTCACCTGACATTCACAGAGCCCTACTTATGTCGTGTTTCAAGTTGTGGCTATCAAAACAAATGTGTCCTTGTTCTCGAAAAATAACTAAAATTAAATGAAATTATATTATAAATGCAGCCTATTTCATCAAACTGACAAAACAGAAGTACTAGGTTTCCTATGTACTGCATTAATTTAAAACTTCATTTATTTCCACGCTTATAACATTAAGAAGCGTTGGTGGCACTGTAGTATCGACACTGATCTTCCAATCGCGAAATAAATCCGGAATTGATTCTGCCATGTACTCAATGTATTTATAATATTTTTATACATTTATATGACTCATATAATGAAGGAAAACATGAGGCAACCTACCTACGAAGGAATTCATAGGTGTATGTTAAGTCAACCAATCCGCACTTATCCAGCATGGATTATTTTGATTATAGCCTAATCAACTTGACTTATGCTCGTCGGTGGGGACAGCCATCAGACGAAATAAAAATGAATGTTAAGTGTGACATTTTGTAACGTTGTTAAGTGAATAGAATAACATTGTCTGAAATTAAACAACAAAAAGAAAATTGGTGACTGGGCTAATCGCGGCTTATATGAAAATAGGAGGACACTATTTGAACTCTGCTTCAAAAACAATATGTTGATCCTGTCTTTCTACGAAAAGATGAGTAGATTATGCTAAAAAAACGTATACTTAAAAAAATACATTAAAATGACGAAAAATGAGGGTATCTTCCCTGATCTAATGATAAAACACTTTTCAAATCGGGTGACAAAAAGATTCCTCAAACTTAACACCTATGTTACCGACTTTCTGTAAGTCGTCGACAAAATAATTACTATTAGATCACATGAGAACAAACAAACTCACTGATGTAAACCAGTTCTGTAGATCGACTACCAGCCGCGTATCTAACATAATTATGATGCTTTAGAGGGCAAGCGGGATGAAATTGCAGTGTTGTACGCATTCTAAAGCATTTGAGTAGTAGACATTATGGTGCTTCTGACGGAGCTGTTAGCTTTTTAAAATCTTATCAATCAGATAAACTACTGTTCTGGAATCTTGCAATAAATATTTCACCCACTTCCACTAAAGCGAGCTGAAATTTTGCTGAGCTGTACACGCGTTAAGTTTTAATGACAATATATAATTTTATAAATGTCGCCATTTTCAATCCGTTCAAATTCAAATTCAAAATCAAATTCAAAATCATTTATTCAGTCTGGGCTGTTACAAGCACTTGTGAATGTCGAAAAGCTACGCCATCGGTTCGCAAATCTACGGCGGGAGACCTTGTACTGAGAAGAACCGGCAAGAAACTCAGCAAGGGCTGTTTTTTTTTCCCTGTATTAAATATATACAGAGTCGTCAATTTGGAAAATGACTTCAATATTGATAATTCATGAAGTCACTTTCCATTACATAATATAATTAATAAAAATTTATTATTTACTGCGGACTGCGACGACGACGTTACTGCGGACTTATCGATTCCATAACAGCCCTTGCAATATGGTATCAAATGAAATAGTTTCAAAAGAATTCAAAAATAAAAAAGAAAGTAAAAAATAAAATAAATATTTGTTTTTAAAAGCTTTATTTAGCAATTAATATAAAAAAAAGGGTAAAATAAGTTTTTATTGAAATTAGAATATGTATTACAAAAACATACGTTTAACATTATTCGCGATATTTGTGTATATTATGATTATAAATAAAAGCTTTGGCGTTTCAGACAGAAGAGTGCCCCTTATATTACAGTATTTTCCCCTTTTTAGTACATTTTATATCTATTGTTAAATTTTGGTTTATAGTGCACGGTAACATAATATAATAATTTTGAAATAAATAAAAAAATATCCGTAAGTTACATTGATATTTGGCGTATTACGATGACTATATCCGTTATGGTCCAGGAGCCGGTAACACTGAAAGTCCCGTCATAGCAGAATCAAAAAATATTTATTTAAATAAATAGTACATAAGTAGAGGAATAAATTAAGCTCGCTATGCGTGGATTCCTATTGCCGAACTAATGTTTAAAAAATATATAAAAAAATGTTTTACCGTCATCGCGGATAGTAATAAATTGAAATCAACTTATAGATCCAGTGATACTGTAATCCTAAGGAATGAATTACCAGCATTTTTAGAGGACGTGCCATAAGCTACTTGTCGGAAACTATTACATATGAATGGATGTCCAGCGCATTACGCGCTTATCGTAAGAAATTTCCTCAATGCCTATTCAAATGCCTATTTCAAATAACTAAAAATTTCAGAAAAATAATCTCCAATCCAACTGGATTGGAGATTATTTTTCTGAAATTTTTAGCAAGATAGTTCACTTCTCCAAAAAGTTATAGCTATTTTGAAAATAAAGTATATTTTCACCGCTCTTTGTGTACTTCATCAAGACTCACACTGTATATTAATGTTAATTACTTTGTGACTGTGATTGTGATCCTGCAATCAATAACCAGGCTTAACACCAAGTGACATGGTACAATGTTGGTCTGGAAACGTTCAAAACAAATCGTTAACCCCGCGTTTGAACCCCATAGGCACAGATGTACAGTCGACAATACGCCAATTTCACTCTTGCGCTACGCAATTACTGCCACTGTTGGGAATGATATTCAAGCAAAGCCGGTAGTCTGGCCTATTGTGTATTCTACTGTGTCTGTGTCTTATATATCTACGTTTCCCATGGCGCGAATAATATTATGGTTTTCTATATACTACTGGTCTATGCTACTTGTAAACCTTTATACTTGTAATAGTGCACGGCAACATAATGTACCTAATAATTTTGAAATATTGTAAGAATAAATAAATAAAAAAATAATAATTAAAATTATAAAATTGTAATTGAAACTTTAACATTTTTATATTATAAAAAGTAACTCGTCTTCTATTACTATCAAATTAATAATTATATACTGTTCACTGTAAACTATATGTAAATGTAGTTTACATATTTGCATTGAATTAGTGTAGTACGAATGCTTTCATGAATCACACAATACATAAATGCGAACATCCAATCAATGATAACCTACAGTAGCACAAAAATTGAAAAACATTATGTTGATTCTATTCTTCCAATTTATTTAGTTATTTTGATTTTGATTTTTAAATAAAACGAATACTAAAATTTGTTACAAATTTGAAATACTGTTTCAAAATATGCCTGATAGAAAAAATATGCGTGCTGCAAAATACAAATGTCCCGGCATGCTTAAGAAAAGAAAGAAAACAGCAGGAGCTTATTGATAATACACATGTTGGAATTGAGAATCGTAAAAGAAGAAAAGGAATGTTGAATAAAGATTGAAACCTAACTACAAAACATGACCCGTGGAAGCCACTGGGCTAAATTTAGTACCTATATCACGAGAGGGTATTAATACTTCAATACTCAATAACTTTTTTTTATTTACTAATATATATAATTGGATATTCTTTATTAATTTTGATTGAGTATATGTGGATGGACTATTAATTTATACTGGTAACGACAATATGATTATCATGGTTGGTCAAATCGGTATTAGTTAGACGTTATGTTTAATCATATGTAGAATCTGTATAATTAAATCTAAATAATATTTATTTAACTGGTTTTTGACATCAAACCATTTAAAAATAAGACAGAGTATTTATCTCTGTATGTGCAAATGTACAAAAAAACATATTTTGGCTGACAGTATAGTTTTCACTAGACACCTTCACGCACACATTCTAGCAAATGGATGCTTGCTGTCCAATACAATACAATAGGTTGACAATGATGATCTTTGTTCGCTGGACTCTGCCAACCACCTTCCGGAAGACGTCGCTCTATTATAGGCGACTTACAATAATATTACTACAAATGTAAGTCGCTTTGTAATAGAGCTTGTAACTACTCCAAGACTTCATCTGCCTTTTTGCAGGCATCACTAGTCTACGTCCACTTCATCGAAAATTTAAATTTAAACTATATTAGTTTTTGATCGAAATTTAAGTGTTTTATTAAGAGTACCGCGTCCCTCTCATAACCTTATGGAAAAACTATGGACTTATTACACGCACTTTCTGGTCAATGTATTATCCAATACGAAATTTCCCATTGTTGTCTGTGCGGTCGGAGTCCTTTACGGAAAAAAACACCATTCCAAAAGCAACTCTTCAACACTTTGTTCAAGTTGTATCACACATTAATGAATTCCTATCAAATTTCCAGTTAAGTGACATAGAACACAAAATCCATAGAAAACTATTACCTATCACATATTTTTTCCGATACGTAATTCCACATGCTTTATTTTGCGCCCGTAGTCGTCCCGTAAAACACACGACACAGACTTTATAGACATCTGATAATATAAAAAATCTGTTAGTTAGTTGGGACCTTCCCATTTCTAACATACATAACTATATTTTCCCGTAGATCCTTCAAATTTATGGGTCCTTATCTATATACTAAAATATATAAGTCACATAACAAGATTCTGAATATGAGCAGAACAGGCTGTAGATTAACAGTGCACAAATGGCTGCAAGTGAAAAGTTATAATGAAACTGAAACCCTACTACAAATTATAAAATAGTACAAATTTTAAAACAGTTTTGGCAAAGATACTAGTAGTTACAGCGAATGTTATTTAACATTCGCTACACACAATATATTTTATTATATATATATATATATATATATATATATATATATATATATATATATATTTATTGGTATTCATATTCACAAACCTTTACGTACCTACAACATTTAACAACATACACACACACACACACACACGCAAACTCACCTATACACTCACACACATAGATTAACGCACAAACATACACAATTAAATCTAAGATAAGAACACACGCAGAAGCATACGTGAAATGTTGAATGGGAAGGCTGGTCTTCACGACACAGGGAATTCTAATGTGGAGACCAGTGATACTGTTAACAATTAAGTAATAAATGTATTAATAGATACTTATCATCGTAATGTTTGTAACAGTAACCTAAATTGTACTGCGTTGTTTATGTACTCAAAAATAAATAAATAAAATAAAAATAAATAAATAAAAAAAGTTGTATCCTTTTTATTATTATATATATTTTTTTTATATATGTTAATTAATGTTGCACCCAGTAATGCCGACGTCTTTATAAATTTTCTTTATACCAAGATGCAGCAATAATACAATCGCTATTAGAAAATCGTCCATATTACCTGAAATTTTGAACTCAGTAACAAGTGTCCTGCAACTAGCTTTATTATTCCATTCGGAGATAAACGTAAGTTTTCGGAACCTCGAATTAGATCCGAAACGGAATCCCAAATGTAAATGTCCGCCTTTAGAGTTACCAGTTAATGTTAAGCTAGTTTTTTACAATAGGCTATAACTATCCTTATATATATTATAAATAATATAGATTACATCTTGAGATACTGCCGTACCACGATGTCAGGTGTTAGAGAGGATAATAAATAAAAATATTATAAAACTGTTACATTTACCGTTACGTTATAACGTAGCCGTGCCGATAATGGAACTGGTTAAAAGATATGTCTTTCTTAGATAATGTGAAAAATAATTACATTATTTTTAATATTACGGGTATCAAATGTACTAGATCTCGTAGCGGAATAAAACCAGCCCCACATCAATGAAACACGTGCAGGTACTATTCACGTGTTTATGATGGAACTAGTATATGTAGGGCTTCCTGTCCTCACCGTGATCTCTATTCAAAACATTAACCGGTAGAATGATCAGTATCGTATCGTTAAATAATAACAAAGTCATCAACAAAGATGCTACGCCATTGGTTCATAAGTCTACGGCGGGAGACTTTTTACTGGAAAAAACCAACAAGGACTATTTTTATTGTACCTGTATTTTTACAAAGTAGTCAATTAGAAGGTGGCCTCAGATAAATAAATTGAACCCAACTTTCTTTACAATTTTAAACAAATTTACCTTATATTTATAAAGACTATAGTTTCATTATGTTATTTACTATCAGTCAAAATATTATTAGTTATTGAGTTATTAAAATTAAACCCAAGCATTGTTATCATTTAAATAACCCTTAACAGTATAATAACCTTTATTATAGGAGTATTTTTCAAGTTATTCGATTTTATGAAAACGCAAATCGTTAACACTTGGATCTTTGTTCTAAGACACTGATTCCCAAAGTGGTCTATATCGATCCCTAGAGGTCTATGACAACCTACAACGGGGTCTACGTCAGCGAAACAAAAATCCATGGGTCATCCAGGGGTCCATGAGTACCTATGAAGTAAAAAAATGTATTATAAATGTTTATAAAATTTTGTAAGTTATATGCATATGATGTAGGCATTCAATACCACGTAAGTAGAGGGTCTACCCAAAACCGAAAAACATGGCAAAGGGTCTCTACGATCCAAAAAAGTTTGCGAACCTATGCTCTAAGATATGCATTTCCCCATAAGCGAACCTCTAGTTTTTTGCAGTCTTTACGTTAGAACGGCAAGCATATTTTTATCAATATTATTATATACTTATGAACATAAATTTAATTTCAAAAATTAAAAAACCTGCTATTTTTTTTATAAATGAAGGTCAATATACTGATGTAGTGCAATAAGTCCTTCAGAGATTCCCTTGGTATCTTATTTATTTATATACTCGTATAGCGTAAATTGCTCTTTCAACATCAGCCGACATTCTTGCCATTTCACTTTTTTTCATTATATGCTTATTGCAATTGTGAATCTAGTGCTATGCCCAAGAATTTAGTATTATCCATGAATTCGACGATATCATTATTTATTTTCAAAACTGTATCTATATTCCTAACATTTAGTAACAAAAATTTCAAACATTTAGTTTTTTAGAATTAAGCGACAAATTATTTGAAGTGAACCAGTGTAATACTTTGGAAAGTGTACTATTTACAACGTTAAAGTTTTTTACTTTCTCTGTCAACCTCGAATATGTATCATCTGCAAACAGATGACATGACACAAGTCGCTAATGAAATATGGCAGATCATTTATATAAATCAGGAAAAGCATTGGTCCCAATATTGATTGCCTTGGGGCACTCCCATAATTATAGGTGCACCAGCAGAGTCAATGTCATCGATGATAACATTCTGAACCCTATTCGATAAATAAGATTCAATAAGACCAATCGCTTCAGAAGAGACACCATATTGTTTAAGTGTATTCAAAAGAGTGTGATGATTAATACAGTGAACAGCCTTTGACAGATCACAGAATATACCGACTACATGCTGTTTACTTCCAAGCACCAAAAATGTGTTTAAGTAGTGCAACGCCAGCATCTGTAATTTTGTATAAAAAAGTATGATAAAAAGAAAATAAAACTACGAAATGATCTGCTAATTGACTAGAAATTACTGTTTCAAAAATTATACTAAGTGCAGGTAAAATAGACATAGGTCCGTAATTGTTTGTTTTATTACCAGATTTAAGTAGTGGCATTAACTTGCTATTCTTCATTTGTTCAGGGAAGGCATGTTCATCAATACATTTATTAAAAATCAGTGCAAGGTTAGGGGCAATTATATTATTGATTTAATTATGTGGGTTTAAATGCCCGAACGGTCTTTTTTGTTATTAATTAATCAATATAATCTTAAGGCAGTGTCTGTGATAATGTGTCTAAACTTAAAGACTTTGTTGCTTCTTTATATACTCTTTTCCAAGAGGGCCACAGATACACTAGGGCATGAATATAGTTCACTTGTAGTTTTTAAGGGTACGTAGAAAAAGAACTCCGTAAACGCATTAGCAACAGCAAAGTCTGATTTAATTGTTATTGACCTTAAGTATGAAGGAATTTACAGTGGTCTTTGATTTGCCCACCTCCTGATTTATGATATTCTATATAGTTTCTATTTTATTTTGAGACAAGTTACTGTACAGTACTTTTGTAGATGTACATACTATCTTTTTCTTTTGTAATATAATTTAAGAAAATAGAATTAGAAGAAATTGCGTATAACTTAAATATAATATGTAGTTTTCTACGTTTTATATATACCTGAGATAGCCTTATTTTGAATTTTATTTACTTTTTGCGTGAACGTATTATAACATTCTTTATTAACTACATTAAATAAATCATTATAAAGGTTATTAGCATTTATGGGCGGGCCCTCGGGCGATAAACTTGCACATTCATTGATTACATTCTCTTAAATTTATTTATACCATGTTTTGTTATAAGTCTACATGTAATGTCATGAATAGGACAGACATGATGGTACATGAAGGAGGCTTGCTGCCCGCTATGATCAGAATTTATGCAATCAATAACGAAATGATCCTTTGCTTTACAATAGGCTATTTGACAAGTTTTTAAAATCCATTTTATATTATTTAGTAGAGTCTAAGAAACCCAGTAAAAGTTGTTATTTTTAATTCTGGTATATATTAGCTGAAAAAACATCGAATTAAAAATTCAAATATTGAATAGTCCGCCAAAACGCTACTTTGACAATATGGCGCTGCAATGAGGTCGGTGACGTCACTTGCCTGTATTCTGATCTGAGACAGCTGCTATATATTTGTTTGTTGTAAACAAAAAAACGAAAGTGCGATTAGATTTACTTTTTATCAGTGATTTATGTAACAAATGAGTTACAAATGGTGTGTAGTTCAAAATGTACAAATACGTTGTTAAAAACTCCGGAAAAACTATTGTAAGTGTTCCAAAGAATATCGAAGTGCGGAAAGTGGTTGCAACTTTCTCGGAGGGATCATAATGACATAGCGAATAGTACAAATATTTTCTTTTGTGAAGACCATTTCGATGTAAGTAAACATAATATTTATATTTTGTAATAATTAATTACATTCAGAATGTTAATATTTTCGTTATTGATTTGAGGTTATACTACTTCTAATGTTTTTAAAGAATGTCTCTTGCAACTCACTTCGAATATTTCCGCTGTTTTCCATAATATTTGTTAAAATTTGTAGCTACAGTCCTATGATTTCAATAAGGAGTACACTAAAAGATCCCGACTAAAACTTGTTTGTTCGTTACAGATGGAAAATGAAATGGCAAATTATTATCACTACAAAAGGGTTTCAGTCAGAAAATAATTTTAAATAATAAAGTTGTGCCTTCTAAATTTCATTGCCAGCCAGATCGTATTAAAAAAATGTGTGATGCTGGTACTTCCCGATCTGCATTTGTCAAACGGCAAAGAATGACGACGTAACGTGAACAAATTATCGTTTATGTTCACGGAATAGGCTAGTTGACAAAATTTGGAAATTCGTTTAAAACTATAGTTTAGTATCTATTTTACACCTAATATATATTATTTTTAGAAAAATAGGCCTTTTTCATAAGTATTTTGCTTTTTTAGAAATGAACTTATAATTGACTTCGAAAAAGGCCAAGACTGTCATGGCGTCTTGAATGACGTCACTCCTCGCGAAACAATCGAGTTTGTTTATGTCAGTCATCGAGATCATTATAATAAATAATTAATCCCTCTTATTATAAATACTGTATAGTGCCCCAATGTAAAAGCACAACGATAAAAACGCCAAACAAATTATTTATATACAAAATCTGTGTTTGCTGCGAAAAATTTCCCAAGCATAACGGCGTCAATTTTGGGCAAATTACTGCCGTTTGCTTTGGTAAATCTTGATTCCATGGCAAATGTCCGTGTCTTTTAAGATAAACAAACTGTATTAATTTAACAATAGTCTGTGAAAACAAAGTGTATCGAAATAACCTGTTCAGTGTTCACTGACAGCACAGATTAGATAGAAGATGTACAGCTACACTACAGCCGGTGTTTCGCGAGGCGTGACGTCACGCTTCTCTGATTGGTGTTTAATGTCACGTGATTAAATAAGTAATTTTGCCAAATTTCATTTCCAAAAATATTAGTAATCTTATATTATTTTAATAAATAAGTAGTTTTTTTGTTTACTACATATCATGATTAATCATTAGAAACTCTAACCCATCCGATTCATTCTTAGTGGAAACAAGCCTATTGTGCCAAACAAACTTAATTATTTGTTAAAGACGTTGAAATTTTGTCTTTGGTAGGTTGTGAAAAAGAAAATGTGTTTGGCATTAAGATTTTGATTGTTTGTATTGGAAATGTAGTGCAAGGGTTTTTGTAATGTTTTGAATTGTTTTTATCTTGTATTTAAATAGAGATATAATGAAGAACAAAATGTGTATGTAAATTTCATCCCCGACAACATTATTTATAACCTATATAAGTTCTTGTGGAAGTTCATCATTATTTCACTTTCTTATGATATAATTTAAGTTACCAGTAAAGTGTAATTATACTTACTTTGCTGTTTTACATTTTTTTAGCTCCGAAACATAAATGTCAGAATTATTTTTGAAAAATAATCCGACCATGATTGCGCCGACTTGCGGCAGGTTTCTGCTGTCTGCTTTTACAAAATCGTTGTCCATGGTTGAAAGTAGTTGTAAAATAGTGCAAATAAACAAAAAAAAACAATGAATAGTAAAGAAAATCTTAATATAACGGAGATAATCTACCACAACTAGGCGCAACACAAGTAGGCAAACGATGTTTACAAGCAAGTGACGTCATGATAAACGCGACCAATCAGAAGCGTTTTGTGTCACATGACAAACGTTTAAAAAATGCAATTTTTTATTTACGGATTTTAAAATAAATTAATCATTATTTTCAACTTACGTTAATAAATAATCATTTTTTAACTCTTAATTTATACTGTTAACAGTAATTGACACTTTATTTTTCGCATTGTCAAATAGCCTATTACTCAATGTTGTCTAAACTAGTAGCTGATGTTGGTGTACAAGGGCTGCCTTTTAAGTTTTGTCGTTTGATAGAAGTATACACAATCTAATAGATTACTACCATTTATTGTTTTTAAAAGAATTTTCCGCGATGTTTAACACACTTTTGCATGCGTTCCAACCAGTTATTAAAACGTTTATTCCACTCCGAAGTGGAGGCAGTCAAAATGGCCGATTTGTATGCATCAACAGCTTCTCGGGTGAGCTGAAACGTTGACCACGAAGACTTTGCTTAATTTTGGGGACGGTAAAAAAATCGTTAGGGCAAAGTTAGGGCTGTTTGGCGGGCAGTGTGCGAACTGGCATTGCTATGGTGCAGTGTCATACGACGTCTTGGATTTTTTTTTAAATTCAGTGATGAATTGTGGCCAGTGGTATATCATTCAACGTTAACCGTCTTGCGACCTTCTAGTACAATAGTGGCGACGTGACCACCTTTTGCCACAAAAGAACGTAACCATTTTTTTAAATGCTCCGTGAGCGTATGACCTTAGTCGGTTTTGGCTCATCCTGGAAGACCCAGACAGTAGACGGCTGCTTAGAATCTAGATCGTCCTCAATCGTTCGAAACTCGAGGATTAGCTGCCGCACGGCTTTGATATTCTCTTGCATCATGGCTGTTTTTGGAAGACCTTCACGTGGCTTGTCACTAAGACTAGATTGCCCACGTTGAAATTCCAAATACCAGCGTTCTATAGTCCCAAGACATGGCGCTGCATCACTAAACACAGAAGTGAGAAGATCTCAAAGCACAGAGCACAGACGTCGTGACAATCCTCTTTGAAAGTTGTAGAAAATAATCTTATCGCAATCGATTTATTAAAACTAGATTGACAATACATCGAGGTCTACGAGATCCAACATAATTTTTGCCAATGTGTGAGTGTTGCGAATGTGTTTGTAACATGTACTGCACAATCACGATTAAACTTATCGGTACTTTGTGTTTTAAATTGAAAATTACACACGACACTGATATTGGACACCAGCCGCTGGCGAGGGCTTGATTTTCGAGTAAAGAGTAAAATAATTAAATTAGTTTGGTTGCTATTTTTTTAATATTTTCTTACGATATATTAACATATTATTATTAAACTATGCGTAATTTGAAGAAATGTAAAAGATATGATGAAATTGTAAACTGAAATCGGTATAGTTACATACGAATTACGAGCAACGATATTGAAAAATAAATATTTATACGTGTAATATGTTAAATAAAATAAGTTAAACCTTATAACTAACGAAATTACAAATTATACCTTTCCCGGTGCAAAAACATTAACTGTAATAAACATGGATGGAAATTTAATAAAATCATTTAAAAAATAATACTAAAAAGTAATTTGCTGTGCCAGAGGATACTACTAGATAGTTAGTTGTGTCGTATGTTGCATTTTTACGCAAATAATTGTCTTTTTAATAAAATTAATTCTTTTTTTACTGCTATCTGCTTTTAAAACATTTTCAGCACCCTGGGGTTATTAGTAAGATAAGGCCGGTTGCCTTATCTTAATATATTGTCTATCATTTTCCATCCTTACAACCTAAAGCTCATATCATAAACAAGAATATCTAAAACACAAAAAACGAATTCTTAATTTTTTTCGAATAACGAATTTTCCCATATTTATTTTGAAATAAACTGTCGTTTTGCTCTAATATGTTCTTATTATGTGCGTGAAAGGTCTCGTCTAGCTATAGCGTTCTAATATATCCGTTTCTATGCTTTTTATTGGTTTCATTGCTAATCTATATGTCTGAATATAATAAATCTATGCAATAACCACAAAGATCCAAAGAAATGTTAGATGAAAATTGCAATTTGTAGTTCGACTTTGTCTAATTATGTCTAAGAAATAATATATAAAGAGTTACGAGGGTGGATTGAAAAGTACTCAGCCTAACCAAGAAAATAAACATATACTAAATCAGTTATATTTTTATTTTTCTACATAATCACCATCAAGTTCAATACACTTTTGCCACCTCCCCTTCCAAGCATTTAGACCGTTGAAAAAAAATGATTCTTCCTTAGAGTCAAAATATGCGTCTACAGCTGCTTTGACCTCGTCGTTAGTCGAAAATCTTTGACCTCCCAAGTGCTTTTTTAGGTAAGGGAACAGAATGTCTGATGGTGCCAGATCAGGTGAATACGGCGGATGCGGTAACAGTTCAAAGCCATAGTTGTGAATTTCAGCCATCGACTGTACTGAACCTGAAAGCCCGTGTGAACACGGGCGTTATCTTGATGAAACAGGACTTTTCTTCTGAGCATTCCTCGACGTTTTTCTTTTATTTCCTCTCGTAAACGACGTACTAAGGTGCAGCAGTAATCAGAGTTTATAGTCTGACCCCTTTCAAGATAATCAATCATAATCACACCTTTCGAGTCCCAGAATACTGAAGCCGTCACCTTATTTGCCGACAAAACCTTTTTAGGGGGTGGTGAACCAGGTCTTCTCCACTGTTTTGATTGTTGTTTTGTTTCCGGTGTACAGTAATGAACCTATGTTTCGTCCATAGTAACAAAACGATTAAAAAAATCATCTGCATCGACTTCAAATAACTCCAAACAGTCGCGTGAAATAGTCAATCGTGCCCTTTTTTGTTTTTTTTTTTTTATACTACAACGGTAGCAAAAAGGCTTACGGCCTGCCTGATGGTAAGCAGTCACCGTCGCCTATGGACGCTTGCAACACTAGGGGCATCACAAACGCTTTGCCGACCTTTTTAAAAACCTATTTACTCCCTTTTTGAAGAACCCCATACTGTAATCCCCCGGGAAAGCCTCAGCAGGGAGCACGTTCCACAATCGGAGCGTGCGCGGAAGGAAATTACGTTGAAACCGCACTGTGCGTGACCATTTAGGCTCCAGCATGTGAGGATGAACACCCTGCCGATGGCGAGCGGTGCGATGGTAGAATGTGGCCGTGGGCATCATGTCGAACAATTCTTTGGAACACAACCCGTTGTATAAGCGATAGTTGTATAATTATTGTTCGACTGAAAGCAGTCGCGGAACCCACCTCGCAGACACTTTGTGGAAACCCAACTCGTTGACAATGATGTTCTGAGTTCGTTCATAAGAGATGCCTATAATCTCGGCTATCTCTCTAATTTTTAATCTGCGGTCTCCCATTATTAAATCAAGTACTTTTTTAATATTTTCGTCAGTAGTTGACGTCGAAGGTCTTCCAGAGCGGGGTTCATCTTTCACACTCTCTCTACCACGCTTAAATTCTGCTATCCATTTTTTGACGGATGAATATGACAGAGCACAATCGCCTAATGTACTGACCATGTCATCATGGATGGCTTTTGATGATAGCCCCTTCTTATGGAGGTACTTAATGACGGCACGCTGCTCGATTTGCTCCATTCGCGGAAATTATGTCCGATTACTTTGTTAATAAATTTATAAAATCACAACTAATTATCGCACACGTTTCGAACTTCACACAATGAACTAGTCTGAATTGAACTAAATAATGTGGGTAGATTTGATTTTTAGAATTGAATGGATCTGTGTTAGGCCGAGTACTTTTCAATCCACCCTCGTATCAACTGTTTGTTTTATACTAATGATAATAATGATTTCAGATTCACATCCATATTGTTAGTAGCAATTTTGTTAGTCCATTTTTAGTACATTTCGCACAAATGAATCAGATAAACACAACATGTACACAAATGGCACTAAAGCGACAATTCAATCTGTTAGCGATCATGCCCAGGGTGCTGTTGGTCTATCGCGCTAGTCCTTACGCAAGTAACATGAAAAGTCAATTTTATGTAGTTTCTAAATATATATAAAACTTGGCTAACTTATAGTAACAAAAAATCGATTATAATTCAATATTTACGTATTATATTGAAGAATCATGACTGAAATAACTGGCTATCTGGCTGTACTCAAAATTAACGTACTATACAGATTGTTTTATTTACCATCCCACGCTTTGACAATCGTAAGTTGTGTATAGTGCCCTAGTCTCACCAATCAAGTGATGTCAATAAATTTGCGAAAGGCTTTTTTCCCATACTGGTAGAAATATTTAATGTTTACAATTTCTATAATAAATCAGTGAATATGAAACAAAACATTTGAAAATATAAACGCGTTATACACAGAAACAATACATAATGCTTGATAATGCCTATTGTATTGTCAGTCTCATGTTGTGACGGTATTATTTCAGTAAAGATGTTTATTGACGTTCAATTATATGACAACAAGAACGAAATACATTGCATTTCAGAACAATATTGCTTATTCTTATGTTTGTTTTGTTCGATTTCCTATGGATTCAATAATTTGCATTTAATTGTTACGTTTATTGATTTTTTATTATTTACTATATAAAGTAGATTTACTCCACTTTTCCTTTAATTAAGCATGACAAAGTCATTGACTCGCATGTATATGGCAGGAGACGCTGTACTGAAAATATTATTGTACTTAAAATCTGTAATTTGTTCTGAGCACAGATTAGCTCATTTTCATCAAGCAGTGATCTTTACTTGGAGCGATTACTGTTTAGGCCTATGTCATTGTCAAGTTTTCTAGGCTTTGCCATTCTAATTTGTGCGACAAGCCAGCCATACATATGAGATCGATGATTCGTATTCTACATTTATCGTATCCTTTGGCATTACGTGACTTGGATAGCATTACTAAACTAAATGCTACATTTTAAAAAATATTGACTGACCTGAAGAGAAAGTTTATATCTCGTGTCATTTCTGAAATAATTGTAAAATATCACCACTATTCAGTAGTCATATCAATTAGCAGTTATGTATACATATACAAGATTCGGTTTTAGTTTGTGAATAAAATGTTGGTTGACATACAAGTAAGTCGATGATATACTCCCCAACCCCAAGCCTACCCTAAATTACAATATTTAGTCAAAAACACTAGAACATTTGAGAGCTGTCTGTAGCTAGCTTATCTTATTTATCTTGGTTTGGTACTATTGATTAATTGCGATTCACAATCTCCCGCCTACGCCTTATGATATCGGTGCTAAATATTTAGTGGGTAAATAAATTATTGTCTGATAGGAAGCCAAAAGCTCTATTGTTTTAAATTTTCATGGCAATAGGTCTGTTGTTTAATAGTTCCAATTTGCTGTCGGGTTTATACTTTAGTTGTAAAAGGTTCTCTTACTTCTTAAATTTTTTCTTTAATCTTTAATTCCAATAAAATTACAACCTAGATAAAGAAAAATTAACCATACTTTACTAACAAAGTCAGTTAAATTAATGCAGAACACTTCCGAAAAACAACGCCCTCTGGTGCGCCTACACCCCACTTCTACAACCGCACCTTATCCCTAACGTTTCCTACATCACTCCCTCAAGCAAAATCAACCTTAAATTTATAAAAAGAAAGATTCAAAGTCTACAAACCTTTTTGCACCTTACGCCTTTGTGACACGACTGTCGATTGTTTCATAATTGAGGCTGTTTCAGGAAAATACACTGTAGCCCTAAGGAATTAAAGTCGATAGTTGCAATGTAACTCGGCGCATATACACAGCCTCCCCCAGCGTTGGCGGTCGATCCTTCCAGTCGCCCTGCCGGCGCGGCCCGGGCACGTTCAGACTTCGACCGGGAAAATAATAAATACAATTTAGCTACCTTCTGCCCAGTGCAAGGAAGCTGGTGGCGCTTAACAAAATAATTTCGCGTTTTTAGCACGAGTGGTTAACTTCGTTGAAATTCTTTTTGTATGTTTTTTTTTTAATTCTATGTTGATAAAAATTGCTCGTTTGTGGATATTTTCAAAACGACATGAAAGTGATTTACCAGTGTTGTGATATTTTGTGTATTTATCAAAGATCTTTTGGATAAATTGTGAATTTGACAATCCATAACGGTGTAAATTCTCGAATAACTCGCAAAAAATATATCAGTACTAGCTTAGTATTGCAGCTTAGTATTTATTTTTTATTTACAGTTTTTTTTTAATTAGTGGAGGATTTGCGAAGAGGTATTGTTTTGTATTGGATATAATTTGTATTGGATATCGTCGTATCGCTTGTAGCTACGTCCGCAATATGCAGGATCGCTTTTGTTTGTATATTTTACAGTAATTGTAAGACAAGCGAAGGTTTCGTAAGTACAAATTACCTTAATTAGTGTTTGTATTATGTGAATGCAATAAGTGTTTGCAAAAAAAATGCTATTTCGATGTAAAAATTTTTTAATACCACTTTGATGCTATCTTGTCACATTCAAAACAAACGGTATTCTATAGGTGTGAGTGACATCACGCTTAAATACTTAACCATTATTAATTTAATGGCGAACGCATTGTACTGAAAGGTAGTGTCACTGCACAATAGCGTCTTAATGAGGTTAATATTAGACATTCAGTTGCTTCCGTCGTCAGAAACTAGAACGTTAGGTTCTAACCATGTTTTTATCGCAAGCTTTATATCCAACGCCGTTAAATTCACAGCGGCTTGGAATCTAACGTGTTATAAGTGATTCAGATCGAAAGTTGCGATGTTCATACGTGGCATTAGGTTGTCAATACAGCCATATTTACAGGCGCAGTGCGCAGGTCCGCGAGTGCTGGGCCGGCAATACTGGCTGATTGCCAGACTGTCAGTTGTTTGAGGCCTATTTACTTTGTATTTAGTAATAGAGAGTATAAATACAAGCGGGGCCGCTTCGTTAATGTCACGTAAGGCACAGAGGAATGAATTCGTATATATTTTTTTCCTCTTATCCTTATCTTAATTATTGTTGATTTTTAAGTATTTTTTTTTAATTTAACGAATTTCTATTTTTCTATAACTCTCCTAAAAGTAAATATTT
>JAYEAL010000676.1:0-20372 GCA_036419045.1 Scirpophaga incertulas | reverse complement strand
GATCGTAAATTACATTGCAAAAGTTGGGAAACAAGACTTAAGTTTATTTGCTAGCGAATAAGCAATTATTTAATTGTTCTTGGCGAAACCCAAATACAATGTTAAGTAACCAAGACTATTATTGAAAACATGGTTTACATCGATACAACACGCATCAGCATAATCAATCATTTTTATTTCAAAACCCCCTTCCATTTACTAGCGTTAGCAGTCTGTGATGTATCCAGAAGTGACTCAAACATGTGAAATTAATGATTCTTCTTTCAGCGCCGATAACTATTTTTCAGTTTTGTCATCCTGCAGGATGTCGTGGACAACAAAGAAAGGCCGATTTGGAAGGAATGGAATATATTTATAAAATACTAGCTTTCTGCCCGCGGCTTCGCCCGCGTGGATTTCGGGATTGGGTGTATAGAGGGTTAAGGGTCATAGCTTTTGCCCACGGCTACATATACGCGGAAGTCGGTTTATGGTGCGAAGATTTTATCGCGCTTCCCGTGGGACTATCCGTTTTTCCGAGATAAAAAATGCCGCAAAAACTCCTCAAGAATCACTCTATCTATTGATGAAAACCGCATAAAAATCTGTGCAGTAGTTTTTGAGCGAAGCCTTTATTGCGCATCCCGTGGGATCTGTCGATTTTTCCGGGATAAAAAGTAGCCTATGTTACTCGGGGAGAATGTAGCTTTCCAAAGGTGAAAGAATTTTTGAAATCGGTCCAGTAGTTTAAGCGTGAAGAGGTAACAAACAAACAAACAACAAACAAATAAACAAACAAACACACTTTCGCATTTATAATATTAGTTGGGACTAGCTATCCGCCCGCGCTATCTTATTTCTTCTTTGGGTCCTCGGGTTTTACGATTGGTATATACAGGGTGGTTACCCGTAAATACCAAACGTAGTCCGTCCGACCAACCGACGTACCAACTCTGGTCTATCTGTGTATAAAATTTTATTTAAATAGGTTCAGTGGTTTTAACAATACTGCCATACAACTTTCACCCCCTCCTTTCAACCCTTAACAGCCCTTTTCTGCTTTAAAAGGTAGCCTCTGTCCTTTCTCAGCCTCTAGACTATCTATCAAATTTCAATTAAATCGTTCAGTGGTTTTAACAATATTTTCATACAACCTATTATCCCTCCTTTCAACCTTTTACAACCCTTTACAGCCTTTTTTATAGAAAAAAGTAGTTTGTGTCTTTCTCGGCTCTAGACTATCTGTGTACCAAATTTCATTTAAATCGGTTCAGAAGTTATAACAATATTTCCATACAACCTATTATCCCTCCTTTCAACCTTTTACAACCCTTTACAACCTTTTTTGCATGAAAAAAGTAGCCTATGTCCTTTCTCAGGCTCTAGACTATCTGTGTACCAAATTTCATTTAAATCGGTTCAGTAGTTTTGGCGTGAAAGCGGAACAGACAGACAGACAGAGTTACTTTCGCATTTATAATATTAGTATGGATTACAAAATAAGTTAAATTTTTATTCATTTTCATTCATTCATTAAACATTCTAATATAAGAAGCGTTTTCTTTTTCGATAAAGATAAAATAATAACAAAACAAAAACATTGCTCGCCAATGGCGCAGACTGATAACAATATTGAATGGAAAGATTAATAATTAGGTCTTAAATGACAATCGTTTCAATCTAACTTAAGTTTTAATTTGAAGAAATAAAGCGCATATTTGATTGTATGATTGCAATTCGGCGCATAAAGAATTATCGAAATTCTAATTGGCCACATCTTTGATAAGGGGCGTGGTTTTAAATTTAAACAGGATTCAGATGAATTTTTTAATACTAGTTAGGAGAGGAAGTCTCTTATAGTACGTATAAAACGTCGCCATTACTAATATTAAATCTAGACTGGCATGTAAATAGTATAATATGTAGTCATCACATCAGATATAAAATAGAAATTTGGATAAAAGGGGGAGAGGGTAGGTTAAAAGAAGTATCTTATTTTTTAAATTTGGACCACGTAACTACACAGAACAAATTATACACTCACCTCATTGCTGTAGCGGGCTAATTCGGAGATATAGTTCTGATGTTCCTCCCTGATCTGCGGCAGGTGGACCATCAGGTCCGCTTGAGGAGAAGGTGGATTCGGACTCGAGGAGAGTGGCCACCTATAATATAACAAAGCAACATTGATGTGAACCGCTAAGGGTGTAGAGAGGTGTCTGTGACAGCGACCAAGACGCCGTCGTCGTTATGACATTATTACACTTCCCACCTTCGAGCATCTGCTCTTGCGACTCCACTCTGTCCGGCTGGTTAAGGCAAGGCAGAGGCGGGTGGCATACGCCCCTGAAGCACATCGGCACCCTCGGTGACGCAACGCACCGCCAGCTCGCCACAAGCTGCCCTGAGGGAGACTGGCTGCACTGATGAGGCATTTATGGCAATTAAGAGGCATTAAATGCCCCACCAGCGGGCGATTGGGTCGTCATATCCCTATATTATTATATTAAAATACGACTACGTCCGCGGAGGGCATTTATCGTCATATTTAGAACGATACACACAATATCTTACATATTATAGTATATATGTTATTCTGATATATCTTATAACATATAATAATGAATCGCAAAATGTGTTGGTAAGCGCACATCTCAACAAAACAACTGGATCAATTTAGTCAATTATTATTATTTTTTTATTGCTAAAGTTGACAAACAAGCAGGCTGCCCACCTGATGGTAAGTGGTAACAGTCGCCTATAGTACATGTGGTTCCCACGAAATTCGCAGCAAATCCGCAAACCTCATAAGAACCACAGTGTACGTTGCCAACTTGTGACATAAGATGTAAAGTCACAGTACCCAGTAATTTCACTGCCTATCTTACCCTTCACGCCGGAACACAGCAAGCGAACCCTGCTGTTTGGCGGCGGAAATAGGTAAGACGGAGGTACCCATGCAGACGACCCTATTTTTTTTTAAATGATCGTTGAAGTTCATGATACCGCTAAAAACAGCCCTTTATCTTTCCATACAAACTAGTACAGTCAATAGGTCAGAAAAAATCGATCCTCCGAAAAATGACAAACCAGAATTTGATCTGACGAATCGTTAGAGGGGCAAGTAAAAAGCTTAACGTCAGATTTCCGAAGTCCTCCCCCCTGCCATTTTAGAGAAAATCCAAAAAATTTGGAATGCATTTATCTCAGCAACTATTAAGGCTTGCGACTTGTTTTTACAATTAATTAGCTACAGCTTTTGTTTAAAACATTTTTTCTTTTCGTTTTCATGCTATATAGGGGAAGAAGTGTAGCTAATTTTATGACAAACAAGTTTCTCATTTACATTATTGCAAAAAAATCGTTGTTTCATAGTGAAAACAGCAAAAACCACTTTTTCATGACTTTTGCGCCACCTAGCGTTTGCAGTTTAAGTCAGATGATGTTACTTCAATGAAAGAAAATGTAGTCCTGAGTATCCTTAACAATTTAAAAAAAAAAACAAGTCGCTAGCCTTAATAGTTGCTGAGATAAATGCATTTCAAACAATTTTTGGATTTTCTCAAAAACAGCAGGGGGGAGGACTTCGGAAGTCTGACGTTAATCTTTTTACCTGCCCCTCTAACGATTCGTCAAATCAAATTCCGGTTTGTCGTTTTTCTGAGGAAAAATTGCAGATTGACTGTACTAAACGTTTTCTAACTAAAACGTACAGTCAATTTTAACTTTATTGCTATTGTATAAAGTTCATATTGCAAGCACTCACTGTTGTCAAAGCAATGTATGTGTGTTCATAGCATTAAAGAGTCAATCTGAGCTTTATTGACGCTACATAAAAGTTGAAAATTCAATCATATCTATCAAAACAGTGTGCGTGTGTGCGTTGGAGCACAGAATACATCGTTGCGAGGATTTAATGTCACGTTCCAAAATTTAATAGTCACAAAATGTAATCGTTCATTTGGACTGTTTTTGCAAACCGCCACTTTACAAATCTTTTTGACAGGTCGAAGTCTGTCGGGCCCGCTAATAAACTATACAGGATTACCTGGTAAGTCGTGCGAACCCCGTTAGGGGGTCGTGGTTCCACCATTTCTGACAGATTTCTCCTTGGAACCCCGCCCCCCAACTTAACCCTCTTCAAGTTATAAGGCTCTAATGGCAGCAGATCAAATAAGAAGAGGTTTAACAACATCGGTGGTTAAAAGTGGACTTAGAAACAGAATGCGAGTGTGTGTGCGAAACAGAGGTGGACATGTTGAACACAAAAGATAAAATAAAATACATTTGTTTAACCTAATTTAAATTGTTTTATTTTATTTTGTACCATAATTGATAAATTTTACATTAATTTCACTACTCCTTTTAGGACTTTTACCAAAGATTATTCCAAGAAATCTAATAGCAGCCTACCTTGTTATACCTTGTTGAATAGCTAATGAAACGTAGATATTTTTAAAGGTGTCTGCAGCCTACGTGTCATAGATTTTTTTTTTTACTATTGCTGGTTGAAGTTTGATTTTACTGATTTTTGTTTGATGCTATAACTATCAATCTTCTATCTACAACCTATTTAGTTGAGGTAACTCTATTTTTATTTTGCATTATGATGAACAAACTAATCTGCCACACAAAAATAGTATAAAACTAAATATTTGAATTATAATAAACAAAAAAAATGGCCAAAAGACAAAAATCGGACATTTTTTCAAAAAAGTCTTTAAAGACTTATAACTTGAAAAGGGTTAAGGGGGGGCGGGGTTCCAAGGGGAAATCTGTCAGAAATGGTGGGAACCACGACCCCCTAACGGGGTTCGCACGACTTACCAGGTAACCCTGTATAAGTTTCGTTACAATCAATTCAATAGTTATTACATGAAAGAGTAAAAAGCATCTATTCATACTTCAAACTTTCGCGCTTATAATATTAATACGGATGTTGTGTAAATATGTACGTGTACATAATAGCTGACGTTGTACTGTTGTACATCTATCTTGGTATTCCCTGAGGTGGTAAGGTGTCAGAAAGTGCCTAATGGCATTAAGTCCGCCTTTGTACACTTTGTGTGTGTAAAATCAAAATCAAATTAATATTTATTCAACATAGACCTTTACAGGCACTTATTGACGTCAACAAACAAAACAAAAAAAAAGCTTAAAAAAAACAAAAACCTTGTCCGTACGTACTGTTACGCCGGTGGCTTAGTACAACTTCAAAAGTGATTTTGACTTAGAAACGTTTTCAGCAGGCTGAAACGTCGTTTCAGGCCGTTTCAGAAGTAGCTCTTTCACATACTAAAAAATCTAAATTACACCCAAGTTACAGTAGTTTTCAGGCGCCTGAAATATGTTTTCAGTACGTTTCAGGCTACCCTGAATACACATATACAACGCCGCAATAACCTGAAACCCGTTTTCAGGCGTTTTCAGGACCCTTATGAGCCATTAAGCTTACTTCAGTAAAAGGATATAAATTTCAATAGGAGTGAAAGAGATAGCAATAGTAGAAAGAGACAGATATAGTTGGAACATTCGAGAAGTATTAGAATGAGAAAATCATCATTAGAAAGAGATAGACAAACTCGGAAATATTCGAGAAAGATAGTACGGGAATATTCGAGTATTGTGTGACAAGGATAGCACAAGGAAGAGACAGTTATACTCGAAATGTCTCGAACGCGCGACGTCATTCCTACGCGCTTATGTATGGGACTACACATTCGAGTGCGTCGCGAATGTTCTGGCAAGAGTGGCAAGTGCCTTAGGGGACTATATAAGGCTGTGACCGGCCGCCGGGAGAGAGTATTTGCTTTGCGATACAGTGCGAAAACATTAAAGAAGTGATATTGGAGAACTAAGAAGCGACTTTCAGTGCTTTTAGTGACTGTTAGTGTGCTAATTAATAAAAGTTCAGTGTTTTGGTAGACCGCCGTTTGATTTACTGACCCAGCTCGTAACAGTACGAATAAGGAAAAAAAGAAAAAATATATTGACTCGACACCTGTTCGGAAATTGGGAGAGCCTTCTCGAGAAAACAGGCAAGAAACTCTGAAGGTCTATTTTTTAACTCCTCTTTTCAATGTTAATAATTATAATAATATAATATAAAATACAATATAGTATAAGATAAAATCATACCTAATACGATTACAGTCGTATGTATGTTTACATACAAAAATAATACAATATTATAAATAATGTTGTTACCAAACATGGCTCTATGAATAGTGTCCCTATTCCCCAAATAGTGTGATCATTTAGATAGTCACTTACTTTATAATAACCTTTATATAGATAAAATGGTAAATAAATAGATATCTTCCAACTCACTTGCTTGGGTCGTAATGTTTGGATCGCTTTATGTAGTTGAACGGCGCGATCTGCATATCGCCGAATAGAGGCACCACTTCCAAGTTCTAAAGGAAAATACATTTCAAATGTTAATAATAGCCTCATTAGTTTTTTCTTTTCTCAGGAGAGGAGAGGCAGAAAATCTCCCCAAAAAAAAAGGGGGAATAAGGTTATGACAAAAGATGAGAATGGATGGTGACCCTATGTAAAATGGATTAGAGGGGAAACTTCGTGACATCACATTTAAAATTATAATCGAAGTTTTAATTACGAATTTTCAATTATTAACCTTTGAACTAATAATAAATTCGGAAATACAAACCCAGAGTTCCGAATGTAAATATAATTCTTGCATAATCATCACAGCTTATATGCGACTTCACCAATTTTAGAATTTTTTATTTTATTTTTAAGAATAAAGTAGATGATACTATTTTATATGGTTAAGTGGTTTTCGGGACCCAGGAGACCTATTTTTGAATTACGTATGCGACTTCGAAATCACCGCTGACTAAATAGTCAGCGATGACTTTAAGGTCACGGATTCCTAAACATCCAATTTTTGAAAGTCGATCGTAGCAAAACTGGCAATAACTAAGGTGAATATAGATATGTCAAATCATTTTATTCGAAAATTACATTAAAATATAAGCATATTTGTTTTGATAAATGGAGTGAATATTTCGATAAACGGTCAAGAAAAAGGCATTTAGTAGTATAAAAGTATTCAGTGTCAGCCTCTACGTCACCCATGGTTTTACAACCTTAAATTAAGTAGAGAATATATAGTATTATTTAATAGATTACGTTCTGGACATTATCCATCCAACAAGTTTAGATATTTAATGAAAAAAATAGAATCTCCTAACTGTGATATTTGTGGTACTATGGAAGATGTCCAACACTTGTTGGTGGAATGTGTCCGTTATCAAGATGCTAGGAGAGTACTAATCAACAGATTAAAAATTAATATTATGGATGTTGGTATGTTCCACAGTATTCTGGCCCAGTCAACTTCCAAAGAGGCCCATATGTTATACAATGTACTGTGCCCGCCGCGACTGCCTTGAGATTAACTGTGAATATGTTCCGTATTATGTATGATTATGTATATGTTTCGATAGGACTGACATATCCGTTTGGATAAAAGTATGCAAATTGATGAAGTACACACATATGTAAGGGTTTGGCTCCACCAGATTGTAGCCGCTACCGGTTATTGCCGGCTTAACCATTATGGTGTATGGCTTGATAAAGACAAAAAAAAACAAGATTTCAAACTTATTTAATTCCTCAATCAATTTAAGATTTCAAACATATTTATTTCCTTATTTAATTTTAACTCCAACTGAAGAAAAAAGAAACTAAAGTAATGTAAATACTTTTGGTTACCTACATTTAAGTAGCTATTTTCTAGTAAATACTCATAGTTTACATGCTTAGAGTATATATTCTACATGCTTACGAGTAGACCGTAAAAGTTACTTAACTAACCAGTTTCATAATGTTTGATGTCTGAATTACAATAGAAAAAGTAGAAAAAGTTTATAATAGAGATAAAAAAACTATTTAAGAAGACTGACTAAAAATCAACACATGAACTTCAGACTCTGTTAATATGTTCTCTAAACAATTATGTCTTGTTTACGAGTGGGTGAGGGCACTCGTAATGGAGTCACATCCGTGACTAAGGGGCGTTCAAGTATTACGTAACGCAATTTGGGGGGGGGGTAGTCTCGGTAAAATGTTACGATGCGTTATAGGGACAGGAGCGGGTCTTTATTACAACGCCGTATGTAACTTTTTTCTTTTTTATAACAAACTAGCTGGCCCAACAGACGTTGTCCTGTCAAATGTCTCAAATGTCAAATGTCTCAAATGTCACGTTTGTCTCACGTTGTCTCAAATGTTTTTAAATAAATAATTTAGCTGAAAAACAATATCTATATGACCGTATTGTAAATCTAAACCATCCTCAAGCCCCCTGGAATACACACAAAAAATTTCATCAAAATTGGTCCAGTCGTTTAGGAGGAGTTCAGTCACATACACGCACACAAGAAATATATATATTAAGATTGGCAACCCTTTTCGTTTACGTTTTACGGGGAATCCCTCGATTGTATTAGTCTGTGGTCGTCATTTTTATTTTTTCACGCAAGTTGTTTAACGTTACGGTGCGTTACAAGGGGGGGGGGGTCAAACATCTTCAACAATTGCGTTACGTAATACTTGAACGCTCCCTAAGGTAGTCACATAAGTGATATTCAAAAATAAGAATATTGTAAATCGGTGATTATGAGTCACATCGGTGATTTCGAAGTCGCATACGTAATTCAAAAATAGGTCTCCAGGTCTAAATTTGGATATGTTGTTCTCCTCTATATATGTGGTCGAGCCTGAGCAAAAAATGTAATGGTCGCAAAAAGTGTTGACGCATTTCCCGCTAGGGGGCTCTGAAGTCTGTATTAGAAAATCGTCGTTTTAGAAAAAGTAACATGTGACAGGCACGTGGACCTTACAGTAGGTATCTCCACCTCAATTTTATTTAATCTCACGCTATTTAGTTGGCCCTGTACTATTTTAAAAATAAGTAAATTATATTGCAATACCTCAGATTTGTGTATTATTAAAAAAAAAAAACTAGGAAATCAGACTTTTTTACCGAAACTTCATAGCCCAAAAAAGTTAACGACGCATTTTCCCGCGACTACCCTAGCGTTAACTTTTTTTGCGACCATAACATTTTTTGCTCAGCTCGACCAGGAGAACAACATGTCCAAAATTTAGACCTGGCTCCACGAAAACCACTTGGCCATATAAACAGGTATCATCTACTTTGCTTCGAAGCGCCGCTATCCTGCACTGAAGGACAGTCGGTGTAAGGGTGCGGGACTCGCTCAGTAGAGAATACCCCAAAGAAGAGCTAAGAGTTAGTTAGCTAAGAGTAGGGCTAAGTCAGACCTAATCTAATTACATACATACATACACTCACGCCTTTTTCCCATGGGGGTAGGCAGAGATTACGTCTTTCCACTTGCTACGGTCTTTACATATCTCTTTGGCTTCATCTACTTTCATAACATTCCTCATACATGCTCGACGATTTGCGGGTACTTCTGACCTGGCCTTTTTTGAGGACACTTTCGATTTGTTCGAAATATGTTCGCCTAGGTCTTCCTCGTCTAATTAATTAATTAGACGAGGAAATTAATTAAATTATTAATTTAATCTAATTAATTCATTTATATACATATATCTTACCTTAAAGATCCTGTCGATACGATCTAGACGTATCTTCTTTTTCTGATCGAGACGATTGATATTGCATACCTCAGAATCCATCAAGAAGAGGCCGAACCCCATCACCTGTACCAAGAATAACGAATTACCTAAAGAAAATTATTGGTTTCTGTGGTCGTGCCTCAACACTACAGAGTTTCAATGGTCGTGCCTCAACATTGTCGTGCTGTATGGTCATGCCTCAAACTATCGGGTTTCAATGTTCATGGCTCAACACTATCGGGTTTTAGTGGTCATGCCTCAACACTATCATGTTTCAGTGGTGATGCCTCATCGGTTATCGTGGTTGAGTGGTCATATCTCAAGACTATCGTGTTTCAGTGGCCATGACTCAATACTACAGTGTTTCAATGGTCGTGCCTCAACATTGTCGTGCTGTAGTGGTCATGCCTCAATACTATCATGTTTCAGTGGTGATGCCTCATCGTTATCGTGGTTGAGTGTCATATCTCAAGACTATCGTGTTTCAGTGGTCATGACTCAACACTACAGTGTTTCAATGGTCGTGCCTCAACATTGTCGTGCTTGTAATAGTCATGCCTCAATACTATCATGTTTCAGTGGTGATGCCTCATCGTTATCGTGGTTGAGTGGTCATATCTCAAGACTATCGTGTTTCAGTGGTCATGACTCAACACTACAGTGTTTCAATGTCGTGCCTCAACATTATCGTGTTGTAGTGGTCATACCACAATACTATCGGGTTTCAATGTTCTTGGCTCAACACTATCATGTTTCAGTGGTGATGCCTCATCATTATCGTGGTTCAGTGAAAAAACCGAAAAAATAAAATAAATTTAAATATAAAATTAATAAAAAATTATATATTCATATAAATGATAGAGGGAGATATTGTAACCATAAATATAATTTGGCCAAAAGCGCGGGTGGTAGAGCGCGCGGCCAAAGCGCGCGGGCGCAAAGCCAATAAGAAAGGAGAAGAAACTGACAGTTTCGGTGGACTGAAGCGGAGTGGCTGGTCGGCGAGTCGGAATATTATTTTGTAATTGATACTATTTTTGATTTTGTAACCGAGTGTGGCCGCGATCTCCAACGTTATCAAATCATACAAGAAGGGGTTCTTTTAATGAAGCTGCATCGAAATTAAAAGCTGACGCGGAAGAGTGATTGAAAATTATACTTATCGACCCACTTGTTCTGTCGCCGTTATCTTATTTTATAAGTACTAGCGACCCGCCCCGGCTTCGCACGGTGCAGTTAAAAAATGGTTATGTGGGTTATCCCAAGAGATAGACATATACCATGGCGGACTTTTTTGTGGATTTTTGTAAGTTGTACAATACTGTAGTACATTATTTTGGTCTATCTCGTAGGGTTCAGCCAGCGTTTGCAATATAAGCGCAAAAAAACGTGCTTATTTACGACATCACATTAGAAACCTATAAATTTATCAGTGTTTCTCTACTATATTATGCATTTATTATACATACAAACCTTCCTTAAGAATCACTCTATCTATTAAACCGCGTCAAAATCCGTTGCGTAGTTTTAAAGATCTAAGCATACATACGGACATACAGCGAAAAGCGACTTTGTTTTATACTATGTATTGAAGTATTAAACATATTCGTTAAAGAGGACTATATAAAGGTACCATATCTGCGTAATAGGTCATTTATTTTAATCTATACGTTTCAGACATAGAAAGGCACGTGAAGTCGGTTACCGGTCTTCGAGTCATACCTCCTACAAAATTAAAATAAAAAAAAAAACTCCCAAACGGGTATGTACTGTTGATTATTTGCATAAAGTAATGACTAATGGATATAATTAGGTCTCTGCAGGGATTATTTAGAATTTCAACTGATATTTTTCTGGAAATTGATGAAAATATTTTAAGACCTAACTTGGAACCTAAGGCGTTCTAGATAGTAATCTGATGTCATAGTGAGTTGTTGTGTAGTTTTATTAAGCAATATTCTTCGTTCCAAGTGATTTATTTGGAATTCAAAATTATATTTTTTTCTAGAAATTTATGAAAATAGTTTCAGACCTAAGTCTGAACCTAATCCGTGTTATTCCATGACCTGGTTTAGACCTGGTCTAAGCGAAAACTCGGGTTTAACTCAGATTTTAATGAAATTGATATTACAAGACACGGTTTCCCCAAAGAACCGGGTTTATCTCTGGTTTAAAGATAAACTAGGGTACCCCCTAGTTTAAGTCTGGTTTCAAAACGAAATTATGATTTTTGATAGCTTGTAGTTTGTGCATACATATCTCTAACTACAAATTGTTCTTGCTATTAGTTATTTTCTCGATATTTCACGGACTTTAGGCTTGATAATGGATATTGATTTACTCGATGATATGGATTTAGACGATTTGGATATTTTGGATATATTTCGTTTTATGAATTTAGAATTATGCACAGTTAACATTTTAATTTTCAAAAATTCTTTATTCAAATATAAACTAGGTAAGTACATACCTTGTCTTCTTGGTACCAATTATAGGATCTCTTATTATTTCCATTTTTATATAAGTTTATTAAAGATATCATTGTTAAATTCAAAGAAAATGAAATAATTTTGTTTAGTTAAATGCTTTGGTGTCAAAAGGGCGGCAAATTGAATAGGTACTTAATTTACGTTCCAACAAGCAATTTTTACAACGTCAAATGTATTATGATATTTTATAGTATATATAAGAAGAAATATAAGTACATACTTACATTTCTTCTTATATATACTTTAAAATTAAATTTATCTTATGAAATAAATGTTTTTTATCAACTTTGTACTTTTATTTTCACTATAGTTATGAAGTCGGTTACAAACGAAGCTGCGTGAAATGGAACGATTATTGGTTTACTAATAAAATTGGCTAAAACTAGGGTGCCAAAGCCGTTTAAAACGAACGAATGAATGAATGATTTTCTTTAGACTCGGGTTTTGGAAGATCGTACTTGAATTTGTTTTTGTAATAAAGTCCGGTCTAAACCAGAGACCTTGGTTTAGACCCGAACTACATAGACCTGGTTTAAACCCGAGTTTTAGAAGTTTTTGTAATAAGAGAGAATGAGTCCTAGATAGTAATTTTATCAAATAATGAGCTATGGTTAGCATTATTAGACCATATGCTTCGTTACTAGGTGATTTATTTAGACTGGACGGCAAGATTTTTTTTATTTACTTATTACAAAGTTTTCTACTTAAAACCAGAGTATTTACCAACTTGTGTATAGGTGATATGAAAAATATTAATAATTTATTTATTTTCCACTAGTAGGGTACCCGTTTGTCCCACCGTAGTGAATTATGTATTGTTATCGGACATTCCTTTGATAATAATCTATACTAATATTATAAAGAAGTAAAGTTTGTGTGTTTGTATATTTGTTAAATTGTAAAGGGTAATCTCGGATCTACTGAACCGATTTTAAAAATTCTTTCACCAATAGAAAGCACATTATTGCTGAGTGTCATAGGTTATATAAAAAAACGAAAAATAAAAAGGCTTTTATGTGGTAGCCCGTTTTGCAAAGTGAATCGGAGAAAAAACCGGTCTAATGAAAGCGTTTCTTGAACGCTGCCTTAACTATGAAAGATATATTTTTGAGTTCTAGAGAAAAAATGTGGAGCTTGAAAATGCCTACAAAAAAGTCAACGACAGCGTATGTCTAACTTTTATATTTAAATTACAAAAAGTATATTTTTTAACATTAGCATAGACAATTTAATTTTTTATATTAATAAAATAATTCAAATCATTAGGTCATATTTATTAGTCATATATTACGAAAAATTATGAATCTATGAACACAAGTAAACTCATCGTCATAAGTGTGAAGGCCAAAGCAGCGGACGGCGCGCGATGGCTTCGGGCTTAATTCGGTTCGCGTTCGTGCTCGCTTCGGGGATTATTAATATTATGCCCAACGAAGTGGGCACGGGTCAGCTAGTAGGAAATATACTGATTTGCCTACAGGAGTTTTTTTTTACCCGCGGACTTGGGCAAGCGGTGTAAGCTACCCATTGCTGAGGATCCTGATGAAGACAGCGGCAAGTCAAAATCTCAGTACCATTATTATGAAAATCTCGAGTTAATCTTTACTACTAAGATTTTTTTAGTTTAAAACTAGCATAGACCAGAAATCGCCCGTGTCCCATAAGTATAAGAATTTAACTTTCATTGTGATTAGGCTTTAGATTAGGAGTGGGCGATATAAATCGATATTTTAAAAAGTATCGATACATGTACGCGATATATCGCTTCAATCCGATATTATCGAATCATCTAGTATCGAATATAATATCGATATATTTCATCCAATATATCAAATATCGGGTCACATTCCATTTTCTTTTTATCTAGTTACTTTCTAAGATTTTTTCTTTAAATCTGCAACATTGTTAATTTGAGTATAAAATGAAAATACCTGGGTTATAGAAATAACGAAACGCAGACATGAGATGGCAGCACTGTAAAACTTGTATAATCTGTTGGTAGTGTCTTATGTTCACTCGCTTTAAGCGGGTCACTCACATGTGTACAAACTATCGCAAATACGGAATCAATATTTATAGTGTATGACGGACATTTGAGCAATGTTTACAAACAGTGGAGCTTTTCCATCCAGTGTCCGTTTTTTAAGACTTTTGGGTTGTATGGCCTTGAATTCTTTTTCGTGCAATTTATAAATAAAGTTTATTTGATTCTTCTCCATAAAGTGTTTTACTCATAATTAACCTGATACCTATTTCGTATTACAGACTAGTTATTAAATAGAAGTACTTACGATATTTTTAAAATATCGATATATTTGTTCGATATATCGCCAAGTATCGATATAACAATACGATATATTATATCGCAAAAAATATCTATATTTTTTTTACATGAACATTACTACTTTAGATACGAGTCTTTCGTATCGGTAAATATTTTAATCATAGTTCAAACAGTGTAATTTAATCGCATGAGAACTATTGTCTTTTTTACCTAAAGATTTAATTTACCATCCTTTATTGTCAAATACAAAGTGTAATTTAATCGCTTGAGGACTGTTTTTCTTTTCCCTTAGTGTAAATAATTAATTTACCGTCCTTTATTGGCAATTAAAACAAGGTTATTTTAGGTATACTTAATATAAGTAGGTATTTTAGGTATACTTAATATAAGTAGGTACTTTGTTAATAAACCTTAACTGTGTTACTTATAAACAAAGAATAAAATTTATATCGAGTATAAAGTCGAAATAAGCAAAATGTCAACTAATAATCTCAGTATAACTTAAATCTGGTATAACGTGGGTATAAAGTTCTAACAAAATTATTTCATCGTTATTCCAACCACCACCCTAGTTTAAGTTCAGTATAACAGTGACATTTGCTTGCAATTTCTAGATAACCTCACTTTCGGTTTTATAATACACATTAAAATTTGTTGTTAATTATAAACAAACGAGTTATAACTTTCAAGAAAGCAAATAATAAACATCAACATGGCTCTTAGATCGGTACATGAAGTTGAAGATGTTAATAATATAATAGATATATTGCGGCAGACTACAAGAAAAACAAAAGAATTTAAAGCAAGAGAAGATCTTTTTTATTTATACAGTAATGAAGAGTTCCGCTTGAAACATCATTTTCCAAAGACGGCGTCTTGTTTTTTAGACCGACTGTTTGGTAGTGCTATAGCAGTGGATCAACGTGGTGGTGGTTTCTCTTCTATTCTTCAAATTTTAATTGCTCTAAGATACTGGGCGCCCGCAACCAAGTAAAATGCAATACTATCTTTTCCTCAAATTTATCTAACATAAAGGTTTTAGTAGGTAATTTGCTAAAGTATGTATAATACCTATTGTAAATTTGGAAGCAGGAAGTTGGGCTTGCTTGATGAGTCAAAAATAATGCTAGACCTTTACGGCAATGATGACTGTTTATTGGCACGAGCTTACGAACAGTTTTACACAATATGATTATAAGGATTTTATAGAATTAACTTCTACACCGGTCTATCAGTAGCGACAATTTTTTGACAAGAGAGAATGACACTAACATTAGGTACAGGAAGAGTTCTCTTTTATTTGCCATTTTGTTTCTATTTAACTTTAAAGAATAAAAGAAACAGAAAAATTCCGCCTCAAACAAACACCAACGAATAATGGCAGTCGTAACAGCAATGACAGTGTAGTGACAGAGGCAATCATAGACAAATACAACTTATTTTTGCGTTTTTTCATAGGTTTGTCTATGGATTACAACGTTGCCATTTTGTGCATCCGATATAGCGTGTAGTAGTTATAACGACGTTACACTGAGTTTATGAGTTAAAAAATTATTTTGAGTTTATACTGAGCTTATTCTTAATTTAACTATATCTAGTATAAGTATGGAAGAACCATGTTATAGTGAATTTTTATAAGTAACACGGTAAGACTAAAAATTTATGTTCTATTATTTAAAAGAACCGATAATCAGGTTACAATATATTACCTTCACAAGCATATTGTTTCTCCGAAGGTTGAGATACATTTTTGTCTCGTACATGTGAACGCATATATTCACCACATCGGCTAACAGGTCCTCATATCCTGTGACAAGTTAATTAGACCAACATTCATTTTACAGTGAAAGAAGGATTCATCATTTCAGTCATCAGACGCTCACTGCTAGACATTGGCTTTTCCCAAGGATTTCTACACAGGTCGATTTAGCGCTGCTAGAGTTCAGCGGATCTCTCTGTAATGGAGGTCTATCAACTAGTGATGTGCCGAGTCGCTGTTTTGGTGGATCGAGTCTATTCGAGTCAGCTTATACGGTATTCGAATCAGGACTCGATTCCCTGATTCGAGCCCAGTACTCGAATTCTATGTTTGGTATTCGAATATTTCTAGACTCGAGGCCGATTCCTAGACTCGAGGCTAGAAATTCGAGTCAGGAAATTCTGATCCAGTCCAGAATTAGACTCCGATTTTAGAACAAAACGGACAAATAGAAAGGAGTTAGCTTCAAACAGCGTGCAGGTTAGGTTAAGCAGGACGACACAAAAAAAAATTACTGTAATTTTTATGAAAAAATAATAAACGTTGAATAAAGACATAAGCATTGGAGCTTATTCAAACAGTTTGCGAGTACAAGTGAGTTAATCAAACTCGAATACTAGACTCGAGTCAGTAGGACTCGTATAATAGAATCGAGTTAGCAAGTAGGTACGATTCTTCCTGACTCGAGTACGAATCGAGCCCGCGTACTCGAATCAAAATAAATTGGTATTCGAGTAGACGAGTCCAAAGCTGGAATTGAGTTTGACTCGAGTCGAACCGTACTCGGCACATCACTACTATCAACGCTGCAGTGACCGGCATATGGCTACTACTCGAGGACTTTTCCGCACACACGCCCGCACACGTCCCAAAATCTCTCATGATAATTCATTACATTTTCTTAGATTTAGAACAAAAATTTGTTTTTTTTTCTTTCAGAGGCTGCGAATCCTCTCAAGGAGGACGAAACCTGCCCAGGATACCACCGCAACGGCAAGTGTCGGGCTCCACGCCGGCCAGAGCGGTCTGACCACCGCATTAGCATCACCGTGATAGGCAAATTGTGAGAACGAAAAATCTTTGTTGTAGTCAAGTAACTCTTCGTGCTGTGTTAGTGACCTTGGCGACTGAGCTTCCTTACAACCCTTTGTAAATAGCCAGATTTAGGTTCCATATGTCGTCAAACAGGCACAAGTTCAAAATATTGCAATTAAAATTAAAAAGTTTATAACTGAAATATATTCAATTCGACTTCGTTAACTGCTACACTGTTAACCCGGCGTGAGTGAGGTTGGGTATGTCATACCCGAAAAGTTTCTAAACGCAGATATTTTAATGTTACTGTTGCCATGCAAGTCCTGGTGTTTCAGTAGCTGGAGGTAAAGATGCAAGGGGTGAGGTACAGTATCGAGTTTAGTGTTGCACCGGCGGCGACGACAAATACACATGCGTACCCGCGGCTGGGGTATGGAATTGTGTTGATTTGTAGGTGTAATTTTGGTGCTCTATTACATGATCTCACAAGACTTTTCAGTTCCTTTTTTATTTATAATAATTAGAAGACACTATTGTTATATTGATTTACCAAAGTTGGAATTTTGTTAGATTTTTATGGCAAAAGAAATTAATTGCCTGAATTTGTATTTTTCGAAAATAATTTAGATATTGTGTTATTTCAATAAAAAATAATGCTGCTTAACTTAATGTTGATATTTTATTTACTCATCTTGTTGAATAGTTACTATTGTTAATATATCTTAAGCATTAATTCTAATTACATAATCATAGTATCAAAAGTTTTACATCAAAATTTTGGGTATATCCTACCCACCTCATAGCTGGTGTAACAATTTCTCACCTCATTCACGCCGGGTTAATAACGAGACGGGCTGTGGGATCCCAAATCCCGTTCTCACGGATAAATTGGAGTCACTGGAGCAGCGGGGGGACTTTGGAGCCCTTTGTGTATTCCATCGGCTCTTCAACTGGGAGTGCTCAGAGGAACTGTTTGACTTGGTACCAGCGGCACCATTCTATCACCGTACCACTAGACTTCACCCTTTCTACCTGGATCCGTTCCCGTCTAGTACCGTGCGTTTCCAGCTATCATTTCTTCCACGGACATGTAAGCTGTGGAATAATCTTCCTGTTGCGGTGATTCCCCTGTGCTATGACATGTCCCTCTTCAAACAAGGCTTAAAGAGTAGAGTAGCGGCTTAACTGTATCCACCCCTTTTTATTTTTTTGTTCCCCTGAGGAAAATGCATTAAATTGCATACCCCGGCTGTGGCGAGCCGGCGGTTCCTTCATGCCTTCTTCAGGCATGTAGGGAGCCCCCGGGAACGCGAAACGACTTCCGGGAAACCCCAGCCTCCGCTCCCCCGTCGATACAGGGGAGCCCTCCTCGGGGGAGCTCCCCCTCACCCCACCCCGCCAGATGTGCCGCTTGCTCGTATGCCACGTATGGCAATAAAAAAAAAAACAACTTGTTGGCACACTAGCATAATCAAGTGGTGATAACTCACCATTGATTTTCTCCAGAGCATCCTTCACAGTATCTCTGATTTTATTCTGGATCGCCAGGAACATCGAGAGGTTCTGGGACTCCTGCAAGCTTTGGCTGTCAGACATCACCTTCAGAAATTGTGCAGCCCTGAAATAATGACGTTTTTAATAATTAATAATTTAATAATAATAATTACAATAATGAGATGTTTACAGACATAAAACTTATAACTAGCATACTCTACACTAAGCTTGGCTTGTATCGTAGAGTTCAGATCACGCTTACTAAAATATATATTTTCCAGAGCTCAAGCGAACAAAACTAGTTAAGTATATATTTTTATAATTTGATATAAAATACATTATTTTCAGAAAATATGTGAGATACATATACAAATCAAGCAATTAAAATTCAATTAATAACAAAATCAAAACATCAAAAATAATGTAGCTCTAAGTATAAAAATCTGAGGTGACAGTAAGAAACAATATGATGTGTGTTGCGGTCATGCTTTTGTTTGTGTGAGTGTGAATGCGGATCTGATTGAGTATATGTATGTGTTTGTATAGTTGTATATGATTGCCTGTTTTGTATGGAATCGCGCGCGTTGCATCATGTTTTCTGTTTCAGTATAATTTAGAGCCATTAGCCAGGGCTCCAGAACCTTCCTTACATGGCGGGTCTTTAGTCCCTTAAGATCTAAATTGCGACATACTTTGTTATAGAGACGTGGTAAGAGATATAAGGTGACGTCTACCAAAGATGGTCTGAGCACAATTTTATAGAGCACAATTTGAAAAAAAGCAAACTGTCCACATAATAGGTGACTGTAATAACATATGATATTTTTCACAAATAAAATTATTCCTTTGCTTTCTTTGCATCTTTTTATTATTTTTTTAGCCTAGCCGCAAGCCTGATTGTAGTAATTGTAAGAAATATTATTTTTTATTTTATTTTAAGGCACCTATGACTTTCCGGATTTTGACCCTGTTTAATTTTATCAAGAAACGAGCAAACTTTTAAGACGCTACCGGGACTGCGTTTTTCCTGTGTTTGCATCTTTGCAATTGGCAGTCCATTCTTTTAGAGATTCTATATCGACCATCTATGACATCTGCAAGGTCTACTTTAGCGAAAAACAAATTTTGGAGTCCATGAAATAAAAATGGGGGTCCACGATAATGGATCTCAACCTCAAAGTAACCAAGACAGGAGATGCCATTGTCTAACATTCCCCTCTGCCAAAGCATAAGACTCGGAATCTTGTACGTTATATAAAACTAGTTGAGCTGCCTTATGGGCTGTCACACAACATTGTGCATGTCGCGGCGAACAGAGCTCCCACTAAAATGCCTATTTGTGCTGTTTTTTCGTGTAAAAAGAAGTCTAACACGTCAAGTATTCAAAAAGATGGTGTCACCTTTCATTTGAAAGTATTATTTTTAAGATTTATTGATTATTTAATTCATAATTTCATGTTTTACAATTCTGCAAATTCAAATTTAACGTCACATAGTCTCGTGAGGAGTGCGCTCTGACGTCATATAGTCTCGTGGGGAGTGCGTGAGCTAGGGTTGAACATTATCATATTTCAATTAATTATGACATTTGACATATAGAATTTGTATAGTTCATATAACAATTTTCTAATCTGGTAGGTATTAATTTAATCAGTAACAGCATCATTTGGTACTCTGCTGTCTTAAATTGCCGATG
>JAYEAL010000044.1:0-81368 GCA_036419045.1 Scirpophaga incertulas | reverse complement strand
AGATAGGATAGTTTAAATCTCAAATTATCATCATCATCATCATCAATTTTAAAAAATTCTTTCACCAATAGAAAGCCACATTATTGCGGAGTGTCCATCAATCATCATCATCATCATCATCATCATCATCAGCGGACGGCGCGCGATGGCTTCGGGTTTAATTCAGTTCGCTTTCGTACTCGCTTCGGGGATTATTAATATTATGCCCAACGAAGTGGGCGCGGGTCAGCTAGTATATATATATGATTCGTCCACAAATTTCTGGATACGGGTATTTTGCACTACCTTATAAGATTTATAGGTTCACTCGTTGAGCTGAGCCATCCTCCACACGTCACCCAAGGTGGATGTCAAAAAAAATTAATCCTCCAAAATACGGTGGTTCACACACGCGATGAGGTAAAAAAATGGTAAGAGGTCACCTTTTAAGTTGTAATTCCATCGGTGATGGCAGGGATTTCCGTCGATTAACAAGACATCACTGCATCATACGCACATTACCGCATGGCTGGGTGCAGGAAGTCAAGCTGGGATGAAACGGGAACAAACGCTCTATATTTGGGAAAGCATAAGTAAAAAATAACACGTTACAACATATATACATTGTATGATAACGACATAATTTATTGTAAATGTTGTTATTACTTTTGATAAAGCTGATAAGTTTCTTGCGCCCATTCTTCTTACCAGCCAAAAAATACGCCCTGAATAGGTATATATATGATATGGTAATATATATGATAATTTAATTTAGTTTTTGTATATAGAAACTATAATAAATTCAATAAAAACAGTGATCTACATAATGTGAATACTAGAAACAAAAATAAACTTGCCGTTCCAATATTCAGACTCCATAAAACTAGCTGTTCGTTCTTGGGGAAATGTATATCTATGTTTAACAAACTTCCGCAAAGTGTCATTGATTTACCTTTATATAAATTTAAAATCCATATCAATAAGACACTCATGAGTAAAGGTTATTATGAAGTAAGTGACTATATATATGATCACACTATTTGGGAATAGGGACACTATTCATAGAGCCATGTTTGGTAACAACATTATTTATAATATTGTATTATTTTATATGTGTATGTAAACATACATACGATTGTAATCGTGTTAGGTGTGATTGTATCTTGTACTATATTGTATTGTATTATTGTGATTGTTAACATTGAAAAGAGGAGATAAAAAATAGACCTTCAGAGTTTCTTGCTTGTTCTTCTCGAGAAGGCTCTCCCAATTTCCGAACAGGTGTCGAGTCAATATATTTTTTTTTTTTTTTTCCTTATTCGTACGTACGGACAAGGTTTTTGTTTTTTTTTTATTTAAGCTTTTTTTTTTGTTTTGTTTGTTGACGTCAATAAGTGCCTGTAAAGGTCTATGTTGAATAAATATTATTTTGATTTGATTTTGATTTTGGTGGTACGAAAAAAAATTGGACGATTCAAAAGAACTTTCCATAAAGTCATATTTTCATTTTGATTTTGATGTATACTGATTAATAGCTCTGCCTTAACACAGATTTAAATCGTTCGTCAATAATACTCGTATGAAAAGTGGTTTTCATACTGTTAACGATTACTTAAATAATAACAATTTAATAAATGACTATTGAGTCATTAAAATCAACCCCAAGTATTGTTATTATTTAAGTAATCGTTAACCATGAAAGTTAATCTGAAAAACCATTGAGTTGCATCACCAAATATTTTGATTATAGAACACAATGAAACTATAGTTTTCATAGATGTAATGTGAACTTGTTTAGACAGCTTCTGATTAAGACTGTAAAATACAGGGAGAAAGAATAATAGCCGTTGCTGGTTTTCTTGCTTGTTCTTCCCAGCACAAGGTCTCTCGCCGTAGGCTTGGGAACCAATTGCATAGCATCTCTGATTCGCTCTCAAATGGGTGCCAGGTCATTCTGGAATAACCGGCAATGAGAAGGCCGATGAACTAGCCAGGGCTGGGGCTCAAGGAATACAGTTCGGCCCAGAGCCTATCTGTGGTATCTCAAAGAACCAGGCCATGCAATACCTGAAAACTCGCCTTCTTAACGAGGCGCCTGTGACACCAATTGACTCGAGTCAGTAGGACTCGTATAAATAGAATCGAGTTAGCGAGTAGGAACCGATTTCTCTTGACTCGAGTACCGGAATCGAGTTCGGCGTACTAGAATCATAATAAATTGGTATTCGAATAGGCGAGTCCAAAGCAGGAATCGAATCTGACTCGAGTCAAACCGTACTCGGCACATCGCACAATTTACATTTTGCTTATCCCATCTAAAGGGCAAAGTTTTGTGTATCGTTGGAAGTTTGGTTTTGATTCCTTTGTGCAGCCGGCCTACTATTCTGACAATGTAATACGTTTCAATTGTGCCATTAGGTCAATGCCGATTCGCTTTTGACAGCAATTTGCGTACTAGTTCGGCGTACTCGAATCAAAATAAATTGGTATTCGAGTAGGCGAGTCCAAAGCAGGAATCGAGTCTGACTCGAGTCAAACCGTACTCGGCACAACGCTAGTAGTTGTTTAGAACAGGAGCAGTGAAATAATATTTATTTGTGTATTTTAAGATGTGTCCTCAAGAAGAGGTGACTTCTCCTCTGGGAACGTTCAAGAGGCAGCGCTGTTTGCGCTACAAGCAGCGCCACCCGCGGCCCATACTGCGCTCCAAGTCAGACATCTCAGACAGGTACTCATACATCTATATTCCTTCCACTCACACCAACTAGCCTAGCCCAAAGTAAGCTCTGTAAGGCTTGTGCCATGGGATCTAGGGTGACGGATGGACATACATACATTACACACATATAAATATATTGAAAGAAAGAAAGAAAAAAATACATTTATTTTGGACCACACAACGGAATAGGTAACAACAATGACAAAAACAATCAATAGGTACTTAAGGAAATACCGATGCGTGATTCCAAAATTGTGGCAAGCTCAGTGTAAGCAGCAAGCGTAGCCTGCTGCACTGGTATTCTGCTGCCACAGTGGTGACATCAGGCACATGAAAACAATGCTCAATAAATAGGTAGGTATATACGAACAATTATAAATACGCGGTCTATGCCAGATATACTGTATAATCTGTGTAATGGGATGACTCAAAGGACAAGTAGCCACGGCGTGAAATAAAGAAGAAAAATCAATTGATTCTGTAATTGACATTTAGATCTGTGTCATAGAGAAAAAGTGTGCTTACATCGCATAAAATGAATAAATCTGTTTGTGTTTTACATTCATTAATTTGATCTGTGCATTAAATAATAGGACTGATACAATATTTATATTACTCTGAACATGTAAAACCATAAAAATATGGGACATATTATAACAATCATGACTAAGGTACCAATAGGGAATTAATCTCTTTTTTGAAAAGAATCTTAATTTGATCCTTGCGTGTCAGTAAACCATATTAAAAATATAAAAATTGTATACGCTCGTTAAGTACTATAAAAATTGCATTAAAATTTAATATTTTCAAATTTCGCGCGTAATTAGACAAGGCGCCGCACGAGTTGTTACTCTGTAGCGATGACGTCAATACGGCATCTAAATAATAAACAAAGCTCTCTGTTTGATGCTATGTTTTATTATATTCATAAATTAAAAATGAGTTATTATCTTTTATATATAAACAACTAATAAAGGAATAATGATAGAAGAGTAATACTGACATCAATGTTTTAATACTCCGTAACTCGGCAGAACAAAAGTCGGGATTTACAGCAAAGAATTTTCCGACCATAAATGCATTTATTTTTGGTAAATTCGTACTATCTCCTTTTACAAAACTGCTTTCCATACTGTGATTCACGTGCGATTTCAATTTAACTTACGTATTTATAACGTTCTCTTACATTAAAAAAGCAACCTACAAACTTCTTTTTTTATTATTTTGCGGCTTTATACGTACTATGATTCATAATGACATTGACACGCATAAGTTTACAGTACCTTATGACGTCACGACATGGCGGCCTATGTTTCGCTCTTGTTTTTCGTATAGATTAAAAAAGTGAATACTTTGAAACTAATTTTTATATTATTTTCGTTATTTTATGTACTTAAACATGTTGGTTCCGACTATTTAATGCATAAGCTATCATACTTATATGCTTTTAGATCTTTTCTAATATAGAGGGAAGTACTCTATTCTCGCATTTATCGCACAAATATCTGCCCCTACCAGGACCTCAGAGATGGCGATATCTTGAATCCGGCGTATTAACCGCTCAACCATTCGTCAAATCATTGTCTTATTGTACATAGAAAACAGACTTGAACAAACAGACATTTGAACGCATTTGTATTGTTACGAGCTGGGGTCAGTAAATTAAACAGCGGTCTACCAAAACACTGAACTTTTATTAGTTAGTACACTAACTTCACTGAAAGCACTGAAAGTCGCTTCTTAGTTCTCCAATATCACTTAGATGTTTTCGCACTGTATCGCAAAACAATACTCTTCCCGGCGGCCGGACACAGCCTTATATAGTCCCCTAAGATACTTGCCACTCTTGCCAGAACATTCGCGGACACACTCGAATGTGTAGTCCAATACACAAGCGCGTTCGAGACGTTTCGAGTATAACTGTCTCGATACTCGAATATTCTCGATACACAATACTCGAATATTCCCGTACTATCTTTCTCGAATATTCTGTGTTTGTCTATCTCTTTCTAATGATGTTTTCTCATTCTAATACTTCTCGAATGTTCTAACTATCTCTGTCTCTTTCTACTATTGCTATCTCTTTCACTCCTATTGAAATTTATGTCCTTTTACTGAAGTAGGCTTAATGGCTCATAAGGGGTCCTGAAAACGCCTGAAAACGGGTTTTCAGGTTGTTGCGGCATTGGATAGAGGGTAGCCTGAAACGTACTGAAAACATGTTTCAGGCGCCTGAAAACTACTGTAACTTGGGTGTAATTTAGATTTTTTAGTATGTGAAAGAGCTACTTCTGAAACGGCCTGAAACGACGTTTCAGCCTGCTGAAAACGTTTCTAAGTCACAGAAAATCACTTTTGAAGTTTTACTAAGCCACCGGCGTAACAGTATTGTTATATCACGGACCAGTGCTTTTCAAACTATCGGTTGGAACTCTAGGGCAGTGATTGCCAAAGTGGGCTATATCGACCCCCGGGGTCTGTGACAGCCTGCCAGGGATCTACGTCAGCGAAACAAACATTTGGATGGTCCATGAAATGAAAATGGGAGTCCACGATAATGGATCTCAACATACACTGATAGTATATATTAAACATATTTTTTTTATTGTAGGATGTAGGCATTCAATATCAGGTAAGTAGGGGTTTATCCAAAATCGAAAAACAAGGCAAAGGGTCTACGACACAAAAACGTGAGGTAATTTCTTGCCTCGAATTTACTCGAAGAATTACCTCGTGAACGTAGCCTCATATTTAATTCCATATAGGAATCTATCACCATCAATCAATCAATACATAGTATAAATAAAACAAAGTCGCTTTCGCTGTATGTCCGTATGTATGCTTAGATCTTTAAAACTACGCAACGGATTTTGACGCGGTTTTTTTTTAATAGATAGAGTGATTCTTAAGGAAGGTTTGTATGTATAATAAATGCATAATATAGTAGAGAAACACTGATAAATTTAAAGGTTTCTAATGTGATGTCGTAAATAAGCACGTTTTTTTGCGCTCATATTGCAAACGCTGGCTGAACCCTACGAGATAGACCAAAATAATGTACTACAGTATTGTACAACTTACAAAAATCCGCGATGGTATCTCTTAGGGATAACCCACCATAACCATTTTTTCACTGCACCCGTGCGAAGCCGGGGCGGGTCGCTAGTTATAAATATAAGGAAATTGCGGATGTGTTTTTCTTGATGAGAACGTTGCCAATGTCGCCAATAAGATGTCAAGTCTCTTGTAAATAAAGTGTATTTTTGTGCACACGCTGTGTGGTCTGTACTGAAGGTACCGCCGAGGCGAGGGTCGCAGTGAAGCCGCGGCTGCTGCTGATGAGGAGCAGGAGCTGGACCCGGAGGAGATCCTCCGTCTGGCGCAGTTCTTCGAGCGCCTTGGCCTGGAGCCGCGGCAGTTCGAGGCCATCGCTCGCGATCCGCCTCCGGAGAGTCCCGTCTTCTTCTCCTCCGCTTCCACCATCGACTCCAACCAGCTGGCCGCCGCGGCTGATTATACGGTAAGCCGGCCTGACTTCCACATACCCCTGGGTGGCATTCGACTCTGTCGCGGACAGCAGAGGATACGAAAATAGATATAATACGGAGAGTTTGGAGTATTTATTAAATAAATATGGACAAGTTAGAATGTATGAGCAAATTTTTTTTTTACATACACACACACTCTCCCATTGTTTTATATGTCATGAATAGAGATCGGATAATCGGATGCATATTTACCTAAAGTTAGTTTTTGGCTCACAAATTATGGAAGCGGCTTTTTAAAATACATTTTGTTAAATAAAAATCCCGGGGAAATACGGGACTGCAAATTTAACGTAGTGATATTGTTTGGAAATTACTAAATTAGCACGTGGTGTTTATTTTCAAAAGGCCGAGACTCCGGGTTCATTTATACAACTATGCATACGTATTTGCATGAAGTTTAGTTTCGGTTCCCCGTGCGATTTATGAATGTACGATTTATTACATGAAGAGTGTTATACGAAAGTAGTGAGCTAGTTTGACTAAAACAATAATCAATTAAATAATTGAATAAAAAAATAGAAATGGTGCCCGGGCGTTAGCTCATATTACCGACTAGTTTTGCATTACCAAAATGTTCTACAGTACCGGAATTCCGGGATTTTTATTTATGGAAATAAAATAAAAAAAACAGTTCCATACTTTGTCAAAAACTAAATTAGGTAAATAATAAAACGCTTTTCAACCTGTACATAAATGACCTGATTGACGAGCTCACCAGCGCCAAAATCGGTTGCCATATAGACGGGGTATGCGTCAATAATATCAGTTACGCAGATGATATGGTGCTGTTGAGTGCGTCATTGTGTGGCTTGAGAGAGCTCGCGGACATCTGTGAGAGATATGCTAAAACGCATGGACTGACTTATAATGTAAAAAAGAGCCAGGTCATGGTTTTTGAGGTCAGCAGTAGAAAATATGAAAAAATACCACCTATTTTCATACATAATTCAGAACTCGAGAGAGTACACAGATTTAAATATCTTGGACATATTTTAGCTCCTGACCTTAAAGATGATGAGGACATGGAAAGAGAGCGACGTGCTCTTTCAGTCAGAGCGAACATGCTGGCCCGTAGGTTTGCTCATTGTACAAGGGAGGTGAAACTAACACTTTTTAGAGCGTATTGCACTTCCTTCTACACGAGTAGCCTGTGGGTCAAGTATACGCAAAAAACGTACAATGCGCTCCGGGTACAGTTTAATAATGCTTTCAGGGTGTTGTTGCGACTGCCCCGCTTCTGTAGCGCATCAGGGATGTTTGCTGAAGCGCGGGTTAATTGTTTTTACACAATAATGCGAAAAAGATGTGCATCCCTGGTGCGCAGAGTTAGGGACAGTGGTAACAGCATCATGGCTGTGATTGCCAGTAGATTTGACTGTTCCTGCTTGAATCACTGCTGTGCTGTGGCCCATGGAGTGGGGCAGAAATGATTTTTACTTTTATTTTTGCTAGATAAAAATGTACTTACTAACAATAGGTTAAGTAATACTAACAAAATTGAGTCATGGTTACTAAATAAAGAAATATTATTATTATTATTATTATAATAAACATCCGGCTATCCAATTCCGCAATCCCGGGATTTTTATTTAACAAAACAATAAAAAGCCGTTTCCATACTTTGTCTTAAACTAACTTTAGGTAAATATGCATCGATTATCCGATCTCTATTCATGACATTCGGACCGCGGAAAAGGAAGGGCAATAAAAAAAAAGATTTTGACATTCGATACGTCAGAATAAGATTAGATTCGATACTTAACTGTCATTACGCATTTATCTAGGTCGCATTTTTTCAGCAGTAATTAAATGGTATATATGTAGGATGGTGGCAGTGAAAGAAATGCACTCTCGTCGTAATAAACTATTTTAATTAACAAAATCACATTACAAGTCGTTACTCAAATTTCACAGTCGGCGCCATAGTGCCGCGTCATTTTCCGTCTCACTCGCACCTCTCGCCCTCGCACTCACATCCGTCCTCAGAGTTGCCATCCCACATATATATAACCACATACGGTAGGGCACATTAGCACACAAAACACAACATAAGCCTTGGTGCAAGAGCTGTATGGTAAGTGCAAAAACATATAATTAGGAAATAAATATATATAATAATTGCGGGTTTACGGAACACCCATACATAGTTTGGAACCTAAACTTTTTGTAAATTTAATATAGCCTATGTTCACCTGAGATAGTGAAGCCTCCCGATAGTGAAAGAAGTTTTCAAATCCGTCGAGTGGTGTCGCAGCCTATTCAATGCAATCGAACAAACAAAGAAACAATCAAATCTTTCCTCTTTATATAGAGCAGTGTAGATTTCTTTAACAGTTCTCTTTAGTAGACCAGTGGTTCCCAAAGTTGTCTTGGCTACGACCCATCTAATTCAAACTTACAAACTTGGGACCCACCTCTAGGAAATTCAACTGATTTATTTATTTTGGTAACGGTTTTCATAGCGGACTTTTCAAATAACAAACGAAGTGTTAATGCAATTTCTTATTACTTAATTAAATAACTATTGTACATTAAAAAGTTATTTCAATGGGAAGGATAAAATTGTTTCCTATGTTTCGCCATCATAGTTTTGACGTCAACTTAAACCCGAGTTACTTTTAAGCGCAGTGAGTTTGTTAAGTCCAATTTATTTCGGTATTTAGTTTTAATGTTCACCATATTTAGAGAATCCGGCCTCACATAGGTATGAGGTAGTGAAAGGGAGGAGGACTTTTATAGCTTCATCAAACAGGCATGGATAAGTTACCAGCAACCGAGAGCCAGAATTTTGTTAATTGCTTACGATTGAAACAATTTTTTAGTGACGAAGTTTTGCGCATTCAATCCGTTCGGCCCGGCCGGCGCGGCGAGCGGTCGTCTCAATCGGTTGGTGTGTCGTTCCACAGGCAGGGCCCACTTAATATTCGCTTGCGACCCACTAGTGGGTCGCGACCCATGGTTAGGGAAACCCTGTAGTAGACTGTTGGCACGACTCGCTCTTTCGTCTAAGACCATCATTCCGACAGACGATCATTGCTGGATATACTTCTCCCCAAGGAACCTCTATGCCGATTTTTGGCGGCAGTAAGGTTTACGAGTATGGGTGGATGTTAGTCACTCTTTCACGTAAAAATTTCTGAATGAATTTTAATGAAATTTCACAATAATATAACTTATACATAAGAATGACCCACAGGCTGCAATTTATTACGGATATTGTGTGAATTGTCCACAATATGATGATAAGTGTCGACGAAAGTGAAACACCAGTTAGTATTTCATAGAAATATACTAGGCCAAAGTGAATATAAAAGCAAAACAGAAGACATATTTAGATAGACGCCAAAAAATATGATTATTTAAAAGTAATCTGTCTACAGAATGATTATAGAGGTTAAATAAAGGCCTGGAGGTTTGTAATATTGTTTTTTTTATTTCCTTTCATAACTAGCTCTCTGCCCGCGGTATTATTATCGCCATTTGCCATTGCCGAACCAAATTCGTCATCATTTTTTTTCAGATTTTCCCGCGGGAAAAGCATAAGTTCCCGTGGTAAAAATATTCCTATGTCCTGCCGCGGGTCATAAACTATCCCTATACCGACTTTCATCAGAATCGGTTTAGTTTCTGAGCCTACACAAACGAAAACTCTGATGCCCTATTTTTACTCCGTTTAGGGTGTAATTTTTACATACTTCGAATGTAATATTTATTTGTATGTAAGTTACAAACCCCTTATAACAAAAATCGGTCAATTGCGAGTCGGACTCGCGTGATGAGGGTTCCGTACAAATTTGTTGACTTGTAAATTGTTCGTTCATTACTAGAATTAAGTCTCCAACATTTCCTGTTTTTCAATAAATGGAACAAAAACGGCCATATCTTTTTATTGCGTTGATTTAGAAATTTGATTATTTCACTGCTTTGAGAGATAGGAGACCTGAGTGTGTGATATTAATTTCAGCTTGAAATCTCGACGCGTTTTTAGAAGAAGGGTCTTGACAGACGGACGGGCAACAAAGTGATTCTATAAGGTTTCGTTTCTACTTTCGGAGGTACGGAACCCAACAAATGGCGATAAAATATATTGTATGTATGTATGTATGTCTGTCTGTCACCAGGTGCAAGGCCCCGGCACCCCGAAGCAGGGCTACCGAAACACGGAGCCCCCGAGCGTGGTGGAGCGCAACGCGCGCATCATCAAGTGGCTCTGCCAGTGCAGGAAGACGCAGCACCAGCACCAGCAGCACCAGCACCAGCAGCAGCACCAGCAGCACCAGCAGCACCAGTAACGAGCACACCACCAAACCAGCCGCTGGGAGGACACGAGCGCGGAACCAGCATAAACGCGACTGGCGAAACAACGTACGTCCCAAGGATCCCCACTATTATGTGAACGTGAACACTATCACTTTATTTATATCGAAATTGACAATTCCATTGGGAATCATTCCCCAATTTGAAATCTATAAATCTCGCCATACTAATGCAGTTGGTTGGGGGCCATCCATAAATTACGTCACACGCTAAGGGGGAGGGAGGGGGTTGACGAAGTGTGACATTGTGTGACAAGGGGGTGAGAGGGGTCTTAAATTTCGTGACGCCACATTTCAAAATCTATTATAAGCTAACTGTTAAAACACAAACCTTAAATTATTACTAATAGTATGAAAAGTGCTGTAAATATTAACTAAAATAATAAAAATGTATAGTGTCTTCTTCTATCTATTGATAGGGTACTCCCGAAAGGTACTATTTTTCTAATTGATTATAGTTGGTGATTTTGAAAAATATCATATGAAAATCATGAAATGACCATACACCTATTTAATATAAACTTTTTTTGTTTTGTTGATTGATTTGATGTTAATTTTATTAAAAAGGAAATAAAAATGATTTCGATACCGTTTTTTATCATTCAATAATTTCTAAATGTAAATTTTTAAAATATGTGACGTCACACTAGGAGGGTTATGGCCGTTTTCACCAACCTTGTCTTAGCTTAGGTGACTCCTAAGAGACATGCTGTCTCACTCTTTTCAGTTAATACAAAAAGTGACAGCATGTCACTTAGGAGTCACCTAAGCTAAGACAAGGTTGGTGAAAACGGCCATTAGTCTCACAAATGTGACTAACTGTGACAAGGACGAGGGGAGAAGTAAAAAATCACGAAATTCGTGTGACGTAATTTATGGACGACCCCTTGCGGCACAAACTCAATTGAACCCTATTCGAATGCAATTGGTTGTAGCAATGAGTTTATTATACCAAATGCAACGACCACGGAAAACTTTAGGTCCGTGGTTGTATCCTCAGTTATGTTATCGCATATTGAGCGGAGTAACTGGATATCGAATATGCAATTCGTTCATGAATACCTGTTCCGAAACGTGTCATTGTTATTATTGGTTTCTTATTGTTGTCCTATAACGCTCGATGCGTTAGTTTATATAACTGCATGTTATAGTCGCGTTCAGTCAATGCTTTGTAGAAAGTTGTTACGCATATGCGTGTACCTTTTTGAATAGTGAAATATCTGTGAATACGTTTAGTAGATACTAATGGTATTAGTTATTTGTGGTGATGGAGAAAGTTAGGTGTCGTTCTTTGCTGTCTTAACTCACTGTGTATTTGCTGTTTGTGTGTGGAACGGTTCAGATACCTGTTCCGTTATGGTATCAAAGTGGTATTTAGCTATTCAACCCAAAAAGTTTGATGTCGTCGTTTGCTGTATTAACTCAGTGTATATTATACTCTGTGTGTGAAACTGTTCTGATACCTGTTACGTTGTGGTATTTAGCAAGTCAATCCCGAAAGCTAGATGTCGTTCTTTGCTGTATCAATTCAGTGTCTATTTACTATCTGTATATGGAACTGTTTCGATACCTGTTACGTTGTGGTGTCAAAGTGGTATTTAGCAGTTCATTAAGTTAGATGTTGTTCTTTGCCGTCTTCACGCGTAAATAACGCGGTGTCTATTTGCCCTTTGTGTGTGGAACTGTTCGGATACCTGTTCCGTTATGAGGTATCTAGCTGGCATTTAGCAGCTCAATCCAAAGGCTATATAGATAATTAGTGTATTTTGGATGCGACGCTGATCGCATGAATTGTATTGAATATAGTACGGAAAGGAATATATTGTTATGTGTCTTCGAAAAGAGTTGATATTCTAAACGTTTGCATGGATACAATGATAAAGTATTGTGTAAACTTAAGTATTGTAAGGAATCCGAATTTTTACATTCAGGAATTCGATGCTCTTAGTTTAGTGTTTCTAGAACTGAAATTGACATCAAAATCCACGTGTTTGATTCCTTCTGAGAACATATTTTTGACTGTGGCTGTACTGTAAAATAATCTACTTTAAATATTTTAAATTTGATGACAGTCACGATTTTAAATACGACGGACGGGAGTAAGGATTTTAAATTCGATGGGAGTAACGATTTTAAATTCGATGGACGGGAGTAACGATTTTAAATCCTACGGACGGGAGTAACGATTTTAAATCCTACGGACGGGAGTAACGATTTTAAAATCTTCCGTTAAGTATACTGAGAATGTTCGAAATGATAATAATTATGGTAATGTAACGACGACGCCAATGACTGCTCGTAACTTAGCGATTCTGGTTCACTAGATAAGTGTAAAATATATATATATATATATATATACATAAACATTTCTCGTAACCGATTTAGGGCTTCGAAATTTATACATTATAAGTAAATAAATATAATTAAATATATCTTAAAAATATCTGTGTAACATCTAATATATATATATGGAAGTATTTACACTGGAATTTATTTAAAATATTTATTTATCACAAAATGTGAAATTACAATGCATTTATGTTGTATTTTCTGTTTATGCAACGCAAATACAAGTTATAAGTTTCTTTACACAACTTACATGTAATTTTTTGTGTGTTTAAACTTTGGTAAAGCTTTTTTGTCAACTAAGTCACCTAGAATTAATGGCGGCCGCTCATGACACTTCTTAGATATAAAACAAAAAAGAAAACTTATTAAAATATTTATATAATGCGGATTACAGCGTGTGTGCTAAATAATTGAATTCGATGTCTAGAATCCGCCATTTTGTTTTTTTTTTCAATAGTTTTAATATATTCAATATATATAATAGTGTATATATATATATAATAATAATAATAGTATACAGATGCGAATCTGACGACACCTATTGAACCTAAAAAAATATATGCTTTTTTTTAGCTTTGCATCTGGCACAATAGGATTAAAGTAGGAAATTTTCCAATGCATTTCAACAAATTGACATTTCAAGGCAAATCCGGTCATGTCTTTCGCGAATCGAATAATCAATAATATCCGATCGAAACTGATTTCAGTCGCAACCGAAACTTGAACGTATGTGATAAATATAATTCGGCGAGTTTCGTCGAAAGATTCGTCTATATTCTGGCCGAAACCGAAATTTCGGTCGACTAATAATAAATTGACGTTCTGTTTCCAAGAGAGAGAGAAGATAAAGCATCAAGTGCGTAAAACTATATCAAGATGACCGCCTTTTTTTTCTACACGACTCAAGCGTTATAATAAATTTTCTATCGAGTATTTTGGAAGTTTTCTATTCAAAGTACAAATGAAACAAATATATTAATAATTTCTTCTGTGAAATTTTCAACTGAATATTTCGTAGGAGTTAGCGTTAGTAGTTATAGTTAATATAACTACAGAAATGTAACACAACACCTAATTCGATGCAGACATGTTCCTTTTTATATGTTTTTGCTGACACTAGTTTTAGTAGCGTTGCTAATTAAAGTTAATTTTTTTTAGTTTTTTTTTTTATTATATATGTGTACAATTAGTGAAATAATCCTTCGTTCGAGTGAGACTCTGTAGATCTGAATTTGAGCGTAGTTTTCGACGGTCAATATAAGCGTATAGACCGTAATTGACGGCAGTTTTAGTGGACGTGGGCATTTTATCGGAGATGTGATTAAAAAAGGTAACAAAGTAATGTGCATTTAAAAAAGGCATTATTTATTAAAAATATAAATTTTAATTATGTAGACTTGTGTCAAAAAAATGTGACAGAGTATAACGGATTGATGATTTTCCGATTACAGATTTAAGTGTTTCTATTCAGATTCAAGCAACATTTCACAGATTAAAAATAGTCGTTATGAACCATAGATTATATTGCTTGTTTGTTTCGCGAGAACTCAATAATAACATTTTTTTATGACCGAAAATCTTTCTTTTACAAAAAACTGTGTCGAAACATAGTCAGTACCTACATATATATATATGTATGTATACCTTTCTAAGAATAATAATGTAGTATATTTCATATCTTACAAATAACGTGTAACGTTAGGTCGTTTAAAACTTTTTCGGGAGCACAAAATGGATCCAAAGTATATAATATAGCCTCTATTTTCTGTTATGTGCCAAATTGTCAACAGTTACTTATATATTTGTATGAGCTGCTGTATGTATAATTCGTCATATATAGAGTATGTTACGGAGTTTCTAAATAATATTTAACAAGTGAAATTTATTTCTTACGTTATCTGTAACACTACGTGTTTATAGTTGAGCGTCTATATTTATGGCTCGGATTGAGTATTCGTGTAGAAATAATTTGAATGTGATTATACAGCTTCTATAGACACTTGTTTGGTAACTGTTCAAGTAATTGTTATTATGTATGAAATGTTTTTGAAGGTAGCGTAATGAGTCAGTTGCAATTCGTCAAATAGTTGTAAGTCTTAGCGGGTATGGTCGGATCGTAAACTTTATGCGTCGTTATTGGTCTGTACGCTTTTGAAATGATACTTTTGCCATTTTTGTCAGTGGATTTCAAAAGTTTGATAATGTCGCTAATCTCGGGGCGAGTACGTAGACTTGACTGCAAATCGCGTCAATATATGAATTTTGTGTAGAGTATTGTCGAAAAATATAATCAATATTAATCATCGAAACGAAGGTATGTGTGAGAATTGGCGATGTATATATCCATAGAGTAGATATACTGTTCCAGTGAAAACTGAATAGTTTCATTCCCTTTGCCTTTGACATGGTATAACTAGTGTACGAGCATAGACCTATCGATTGACACACGCATCCTGTTTATCCTGCATATCTGTCAAATATATCGATTTTAGCTCTAAAATCATGTTTGTCGAGAATTCCATGCTCGCATTGATTGTGTGCGAGCATAGACTTGTCGATTGACCATATTATCCATCCTTGTCACTCACTAAAAATATCTCTCAAAGGAGAATGCCCATTGTAGTATGGACTTTAGTATCGCCAAAAATGATTTTGTACCATAATGATTTTTATGATATATTGTAGATTTTTAACTATATATTCAATTATTAAAAACTATTTGACTCTATTTCGATGGGTAAAATAGAAATTAAACACCAAAGACTTTCAAGTTACGAATTTCTCCTATCATCATTTTTGATAATACCTATTTAACTGTAGAAGATTAAAACTATAAAATGATTAAGTCTATCTTATCCAATAATATAACAACTATCCAATAATTCATATAAAATAATTAATTAATTTAAAAATAATTGTTTTAGCAACATTGATATTAGCTATCTGTATAAAGAAACTCTTAAAGCAGAATAATGACTAAAATATTAGAGAAAGCAGAAAAAAGACTAAAGGAAATTAATTGTTTTGGTATTCCTTTTACCCTTTCACGAGAGGACAGTGGAATGTATCGAATATATTTTTGACCAATCGATCCGATCGTTAATATATGGCAATACCGAAGAGACTATTTATCAATGAAATTAGAATATCATCAATAAAAATACACGGCGAATGAAACGGAAGTGAAATAATGACTAATTATTATGTGGATTTATCTCCGGCGAAGTTTCGGCTTGGTATATTGCAGAGTTTTGTTAAAAATTGTTACTTATTTTTTGGTATTAGTTTGGTTAAGGCACAAGGACGAGTAAAGGTGATACTACGAATGGGCATACTCCTTTATCTTTTTTTTTCCAGTATCGATTTTAACTGTCAAATATTGTTTATCGAAACTTCACGCTCGCTTTGCTTGTGTGCGTGCATAGACTGCTCGATTTACAAAAAACTACATTCTTTTCACTTACTAAGAAAATCTGTTAAATTTATCATTATTTACCAGTAATCGATTTTAGGTGCAAAATATTGTTTGTCGAGAATTCCATGCTTGCATTGTTTGTATGCGAGCATAGACTTATCGATTGACTTGTTTATCTATAGTTCCGTGCTCGCATTTCTAGAACGAAATATTGAATCTTCGTTTCCGTTGCCAATGTCGAAATCGACACATTCCATTGTCGCCTATTGTCTATGGAACGTGCAAATTATACTTTTATCTATAATCAATCCAAAGATATAACCCGTACGTATGTATGATAAGGTGTTAGTGACTTTTCGTCTTAAGAACGACACAAATACATTTCCGCGTTAGAATCTCCTTCGACATTTTCCTCGAACTGGAGACGTATTTTTGAATCATTAGACGTGAATTTGTAATAGGCTTGTTTCCACTAAGAATAAATCGGATGGCTTAGAGTTTCTAATGATTAATCATGATATGTAGTAAACAAAAAAAACAACTTTTTTATTAAAATAAAATAAGATTACTAATATTTTTGGAAATTAAAATCGGCAAAATTACTTATTTAATCACGTGACATTAAACGCCAATCAGAGAAGCGTGACGCCACGCCTCGCGAAACACCGGTTGTGGTGTAGCTGTACTACATCATCTATCTAATCTGTGCTGTCTGTCAGTGAACACTGATCAGGTTATTTTGATACAGTTTGTTTTCAGAGACTATTGTTAAATTAATACAGTTTGTTTTAAGTTTAATCTTAAAAGACACGGACATTTGCCATGGAATCAGGATTTACCAAAGCAAACAGCAAGTAATATGCCCAAAATTGACGCCGTTATGCTTGGGAAATTTTTCGCAGCAAACACAGATTTCGTATATAAATAATTTGTTTGGCGTTTTTATCGTTGTACCTTTACGAGTACATTGGGGCACTATACAGTATTTATAATAAGAGGGATTCATTATTTATTATAATGATCTCGTCGACTGACATAAACAAACTCGATTGTTTCGCGAGGAGTGACGTCATTCAAGATGCCATGACAGTCTTGGCCTTTTTCGAAGTCAATTATAAGTTCATTTCTAAAAAAGGAAAATACTTATGAAAAAGGCCTATTTATCTAAAAATAATATATATTAGGGTTAAAATAGATACTAAACTATAGTTTTAAACGAATTTCCAAATTTTGTCAACTAGCCTATTCGAATACGGATACAAATCGTGAGCGAAATTATTTTCTACTGCTTACAATTTTATAGATTTTTGAATCACTCGAATTCAGTGTTGTCATTAAAATCAAATTCTTAATTAGAATCCGTTTCACGCGGAAAAATTAAAAATCACAACAAAATTAAAATATATCTCAAACAATATTTACCTACTTATTAATATGTATCTATATACAAGGTTTACATTAACCAGAGTAAATTTATCGCTGTCAACGTCACTTCAGCGTTGGATATTCTGCTAAAAGATATCAAAAACAAGTGGGTTGAACCACTGGTTGCACAACGCACGAAATAAAAGTTCAGAAATAGTGAATTCGGTAATTCGTATACGAATCTCACGATTTCGAATGCGAATTGGTTTTCTATTGTTTCAAAAATTCGTCTCCTGGTTGTTAGTGTTTCGATATTATAAAACTAGAGATTTATCAATAGATTTATGTAATGTTCAATTCAATCATATTTGAAATAGATTCCAATTAATATTTAAGACACAATTCTGTCTATATAATACTTCGATAGAGAGATAATAGTTCGTCGATTTTTTCGAATATGTCGCTATAATTACTGTCTGCACATCATCTTTCCTTTTAACTTCTATTGATTTGGAAACGGTCTAAAGAATTATTCCTTTCCCGTTAAATATTTATATTTATAAAAATTTAAATTGATAATACACAAGAAGACTGCTTTAGTTTCCTGAGTTATATAAATTTATACAAACGCCTACGTTATATTTATATACTAGAAGCATACAAATGTTTACGACTGTTTCCTCTTTATATGCTAAGTTTGGTTTATTTACGCTGCCAGCGATTCTTTTAAAAGACTGGTGTTCGTTTTTGGATTTACCTATCATTGCTATATGATATATATTCTGTGATAATGATTAAAATAAATGATTAATGTCTACGTGCAGGTTTTATGGCTACGTTTCATTTTCAAGTTTATTAATGTATTTATTTTATTATATATCTATATGTAACAATGTGAAGTTGTATTGAATGTTTGATTTATTTAGCAATTGCATTGCCATGTGTTTTCAATCGAAACGGATGTGACGCGTTTATTTTGAATTCATTCATACATATTGTCATTTCTGGAGATATGTTATAGTGTTTCATTAGCATCGGATGCTTTCTTTGAGTAAATAAGATTTACGTAAATTATTAGAAGTTTATTGTGAAAATATATAATGTGGTCTGATAAATAATATTGTGGTTTTATTTTGTCCTGGTATGTTACCTTACTGACTAAATCAAGAGTCAATTAATACTAATATTGTTGCGCCATCGAATCAACAAATTCTCGAACATTCGAATACAATCGAGAACCTCCCGGTATATCGTAGAAGCGAATCGAGCACATCGAACATTCTGGAAGGCAGAAGAAAGTTCATAGAAAATTCGAGAAACTAGCGCGCTCTAGCGTCGAGTAACGGAGTTAAAGATAATATATCTTTATTGAATCGCGTAGAGTTCTCCGTGTGACTGTAAGCGGAGCGTGTCGCCCGACAAGGACCGCAGAAGATACAAGAGCGAACTATGAAGTGAGTGATAAGTAGAGATCGGATAATCGGATGCATATTTACCTAAAGTTAATTTTTGGCTCACAAATTATGGAAGCGGCTTTTTAAAATACATTTTGTTAAATAAAAATCCCGGGAAAATACGGGACTGCAAATTTAACGTAGTGATATTGTTTGAAAATTACTAAATTAGCACGTGGTGTTTATTTTCAAATGACCGAGACTCCGGGCTCATTTATACAACTATGCATACGTATTTACATGAAGTTTAGTTTCAGTTCCCCGTGCGATTTATGAATGTACAATTTATTACATGAAGAGTGTTATACGAAAGTAGTGAGCTAGTTTGACTAAAATAATAATCAATTAAATAATTGAATAAAAAAACAGAAATGGTGCCCGGGCGTAAGTATGGTGTAGTATCTCACTCTGAGTTAACTTCCGATTTAATGAGTGTGAATTCCGGGATTTTTATTTATGGAAATAAAATAATAAGACAGTTCCATACTTTGTCAAAAACTAAATTAGGTAAATAAATAAACATCCGGCTATACAATTCCGCAATCCCGGGATTTTTATTTAACAAAACAATAAAAAGCCGTTTCCATACTTTGTCTTAAACTAACTTTAGGTAAATATGCATCCGATTATCCGATCTCTAGTGATTAGTCAGTGTTAATTAGTATTGGTTATTTGATAAGTAAGTACCTATATGATAAAATCCCGCATTTTATTTACTGTCAATAACCACAGCTCGTAACAATCTTATTAACGTGAAAGTTTGTTGGATAAACGTAAAAACTACTGAATGCATTTTAACGAAACTACAATAATATAGCTTATATGTACATCAGAATAGCACATAGGCAATATAATGACAAAAGTTAAGTAATTAGCAAAAATCTACCACCTGCGAGCTGTTCTGGCGTGCGCTGCCCAAACCGCTAGTTACATATATATAATATTTTTTTTCAACACACGTTCACATAACGGGGCTGTTTCATGCGTGTTTTTAATCTCAAAAACTAGGATATTGCACACTAGTGCGCAATTTCATTACGCACCAGTGTGCAATATTTATAACCCGATAAAATTCGGTTGTTCCCTGTCACAAGATGTTTTTATATACGTACAATGCATTCTTAATTTCGTCTGGTAGCACTTTCTTTTTCTCGAACAAATGTATTCTAATGTTTAATATGTATTTATCAATGAAGAAAAGTTATAAAAGCGCAATAATGTTCTTGAACGGCAACAAGCAACTTTGATTTTTACCGCGCCATCGCGCATGCGCGCGCCGCTCAGCGTAATGGCGGCATCGGCATACAGGCACGAGGCAAATTATCATTCAGCCAACATTTTATACATTCAAGAAAACAGCATATGATAATATAATGTATTTAAATAAAATTATAGTGAATCTTGATTACTATTGCACCTCAATACAAGTTTGTTGAATGTAAATTTATATCTCAAACCGTAAAAATGCCCGCAAAATCTGTACAGTATCACTTCGCAAATTGTACATTTACTAATTGTTTTAATAAATAAAAATTTGCATTTTATTAGCTTTTTTCCTCAACTTGTGTTGAAAAATGTCGTATGAAACTCGTGAGCATTGTTAATTGCATCCTCGGCTAAATTGTCGCTCTCACCTTACGGCTCGCGCGACCAATACCGCCTCGTATGCAATGAACAACTTTGCACACTAGTATCATAATGTACTATTATAGGATAGGGCAACAAACGAGCAAACGGATCACCTGATGGTAAGCGATAACAGTTGCCCATGGACACCCGCAGCACCAGAGGAGGCACAGATGCGTTGCCGGCCTTTTAAATAGGAATATGCTCTTTTCGGTTCGGAAATAGCGTAGCATCTTAGACATTCAAAAGTAATTGTAAAATCCTATTTGAAGAATAAATTTTTGACTTGAAAATACTGCAGGTGACATTTATTCCACAGTTGTTGTTGATGTATGTGTTTATGATATAAGACTTATTGTATTTATGGTTGATTGTCATATAGATTTTTATAAGAAGTTTATGTCATTATATTATTACTGTCTGTCTTGTCAATAAATTACATGATGTCGTTTGTCCAAACTTATTTTAATTTCTAAATATTTATTATGGTGTCAGAAGTTTATTTCAAGTAAGACGAACAAAAAGTAAAAATGCAATCAGATAGTGCGAATTCAAAACCGATGCCGAAAAATGTATCAGGTAATAATATTTCACCATTACAATGTCAAGGAGATTCGTGTGACAATTGGAAGAAATGGTTTCAACGTTTTAAAAATATATCTACGTGCATCTGGACTCAATGAAGAAAAAGATGACCGTAAGGTAGCTGTTTTCCTTCATATGATTGGCGAAAGAGGGTTAGAAATTTTTAATTCTTTTAATTTAAACGAAGACACAATTAAATATGATGATCTAGTTACACGATTTGAACAACATTTTCAACTTAAAATAAATCTTACCTACGAAAGCCATAAATTTTTCACATATCGGCAATCTGAAAATGAGACCATAGAGGAATTTCTCACTAACTTACGTGCAAAAAGTCAGTCATGTGATTTCAAAACTCTGCAAGATCGTCTAATCAAAGATATTTTTATCTGTAATATGCATGAAAAATATCACTTCATTCGTGAAAAACTTCTATTAGAATCAGATCTATCTCTTGACAAAACTATCTCCATGACCAAAACACTTTTGATGTCAATGAATCAAGCAAATGTTTTAAAAGGTCAACACGATACTATTATGTACACACGCGCTAAGAATAATGAAAGATCCAGACATACTTCTCGTACATATTCTAAGTCACCAGTTAGAGAACATTCGCAACAACGTTTCAAACCTACATGCAAAAGATGTGGACAAGTACATAGATTTAAGTGTCCAGCATTTGGTGTAACTTGCAGATCATGTGGCAAAAGAAATCATTTTGATAGATACTGCAAAACAAAAAATGTCCGAAATATAAATGACGATAGTGGTGACACAAATAATTCGGAAAATAATTTATTTGTTGGAAGTATTGATGCAACATCGTCATCAAATGAATGGATGATACCAATTTTTGTCAATGACATACAGATTAATTGTATTTTGGATACAGGAAGTGATGCCAATGTTATGCCAAATAATATTTTTCAAACACTTCAAACTGGCACACTAAGAAGCTGTCAACACAACGTCACTGCATACAATGGAAATAAAATACCTGTCGTCGGAGAAGTTGATTTAGATGTCATAATTAGGAATAAGAACTCTAGATTAAAATTTATTATTGCTAATGTCAATTCACCTACTGTAATTGGACGTATATCTTGTAGTCAACTAGGTCTTGTCAAACGCATTTATAATATTCATGAGGCACATTCAGATGATGTCAAAGAAGTACTTGACAATCATAAACATATTTTCGAAGGCTTAGGTTGTTTACCATTTGACATTTCTATTCGTGTAGACAAATCCATTTCACCCAAAATAGATCCTCCACGTAAAATACCATTCGCACTTCATCATAGATTAAAGAAAGAACTAGATGACATGGAGCAAAAGAACGTGATTGCGAAAGTGGCGGAACCAACTCAATGGGTAAGTTCTCTTGTTGTTGTTGAAAAGAAAAATGGTAAATTACGCGTATGTTTAGACCCGCGAAACTTAAACCAAGCTATTCTTCGTGCTCATTACCCAATACCAACAGTTGACACAGTTCGATCCAAAGTTGCAGGAGCTAAATATTTTTCAACTTTAGATGCTAGTAGTGGCTTCTGGATGCTTAAGCTGGATAATGACAGTTCATACCTTACTACGTTCAATACACCTTTGGACGATATAGATTTTTAAGACTTCCATTTGGTGTAAGTTGTGCATCAGAAATTTTTCATAGAGTGATGTCAGAAGCATTTGCAGACATTCCAGGTGTAATTATCTATATTGATGACATTTTAGTAAGTGGTAGCAGTCTGTCAGAGCACAATGAACGCTTAAAATTAGTTTTTGAAAAAGCAAAAAAGCTTAATATCAGATTCAATAAAGAAAAATGTACTTTTGCGACAAAACAAGTAAAATACTTAGGTCATGTTTTCACTGATCATGGAATAATTCCAGATCCAGATAAAATACGAGCTGTCAAAGACATGCCATCTCCTACTTGTCAAAAAGATCTACAAAGATTCTTAGGTCTTCTCAATTATTTAAGTCCATTCATTGAAAATCTTGCATCTCAAGTTAGTCCGTTAAGAGATCTTACAAAGAAAAATTCTTCATTTCAGTGGAATTCAACATATGAGACAATATTTAATAATTTAAAAGATTTAATTTGTAAAGCGCCAGTTCTGTCTCATTTCGATCCAAAAGTCCGTAATATAACTGTTTCAGTAGATGCCAGTAGTACAGCTGTAGGTGCAGTTCTATTACAAAATAGTCATCCTATTTATTACGCTTCAAAAACATTCACGCCTACACAGAAAAATATGGCACAAATTGAAAAAGAGCTTTATGCTATTGTTTTTGGTTGTTCTAAATTTCACCAATTCATTTATGGACAAAAAGTTGATATTGAAACTGATCACAAACCTTTGGTTACTTTGTTTAAAAAACCTTTGGCGGACGTTCCAACACGACTTCAAAGGATGATGTTAAGAATCCAAGCATATGATCTGAATGTCAAATACAAAAAAGGCTCAGAAATGTACTTAGCAGATACATTATCTAGAGCACCGCTTCCAGAATTATCATCAGATGATTTAGATGACGAAATTAGGGTTCATGTCAATTTATTAATAAAAACATTGCCTATTTCCGCAGAAAAATTAAAATGGCTTCAAAATGCTACAAATGAAGATGAGAGCATGCAAATCTTAAAAACATATTGCAAAGATGGATGGCCGTCATGTAAAGCAAAAGTTGATATATTAGTTCGTGAGTACTGGAATTATAAAGATGAAATTCATACAGAACATGACATCGTTTTTAAAGGTAACGCTATTATTATTCCTTATGTTATTCGTCCAGAGATTCTTAAAATTATACACAGTGGACATTTAGGCATTGAAAGATCTAAAAGTTTTGCACGAGGTATAGTTTTTTGGCCGTTTATGTCAGATCACATTAAAAATGTCGTAGAATCATGTAGCACATGTCTTTCTATGAGAAATTCAAATCGTAGGGAACCTATGAAGCCGCATCAACAGCCTACATTGCCTTGGGAAAAGGTTGGTGTTGATTTTTTCGACTTTAATGGTAAAAAATATGTTGTCGTAGATGATTATTATTCGAACTATATTGAATTAAATTCTGTTAGTACTACGTCAGCAGCAATATTAGTACCTATTCTAAAAAGTATTTTTAGTCGTCACGGAATACCAGTAGAACTAGTCAGCGATAATGGACCACCATTTAGTTCTGCTGAATTTAAAAACTTTATATTTGAATGGGGTATTCAGCACACTACTTCAAGTCCATATTTACCTCGTTCAAATGGTTTGGCTGAATCAGGAGTTAAAATTGCAAAGCGAATTTTATCTAAATGTAAAGAATCTGGTATGGATACGTATCTTGCATTACTTCAATACAGAACTACTCCAAGAGGTAACTTAGCTTCACCTTCTCAACTGTTAATGTCAAGATCTTTAAGAACTCAATTACCTTCAGTTGCATCTAATTTAAAACCTACAGTAGTAAAATTTAATCATCATTATAAAAATAAAAACAGAAATATTGCTAATTCTAAGAAATATTACGATAGAGGAACAAGGGTATTAGGTGATATTCAGCAGGGAGAAAAAGTTTATTATAAGAAAACTCCGCTCAGTAATTGGTCTCCAGGTATAGTAAAATCTAAATGCGAAGAGCCGAGATCATTTATTCTCGATACTCCAGATGGTTTGTTAAGAAGGAATAGACAACATCTCATGCAGATTCCTCGTTCACCCACATCACCGATTGTTTGTGCCTGAATCACACAGTCATCATCTTCAGCTAACACTTCAACTACTCATACATGTCCATCTCCATTCCGCACTAAGTCAGGTAGACGAGTTGTACGTCCAAGAAGATTAATTTGTGAATAGATGTACTGTTACGTGATGTTATATTTTTAATTTGTTTTTTTTTAAAAAAAGGGGCATGTTATGATATAAGACTTATTGTATTTATGGTTGGTTGTCATATAGATTTTTATAAGAAGTTTATGTCATTATATTATTACTGTCTGTCTTGTCAATAAATTACATGATGTCGTTTGTCCAAACTTATTTTAATTTCTAAATATTTATTAGTATGATGAAATAATACTGATTCTACGTAGTTGAAATCGCGAGTACCGGCTAGTCATAACGATTTGTTTTCAACAGTATCTCGATGAAATAAAGTGTAGTTTTACATAAGACTAATGACATAAGTTATTATGCGTATATATATTATTATGTATATGTGTGTATATTTAAGTAATATATCCCCAGGGTGTCGATACCGCAACTCTGTTTTGGACTAATATACCTAATCACAAAATACAATGGATAAGTGTTAAGATCAGCGCGTACATCGCGCGCAGCTGAGTGTCGCAGACTTGGTTCCTTCAGGCTGTTGCTGAAAATCAGCCATTTGCTCATAGATTATGAGCAAATATTGACGCTGAGCTATGGCCTTTTTGTGTTGCTGCAGCACACACACACAATATTGTAGCACGGTACACGAACTGTCCTGTATTTTGTTTTTCATTTATGTAATGTCGCTGATATTCTAACACTACAGGTATTTTGTACTTACTGTGCTTTACTTTTAATTCTGTCCGTTATAACTGTATTTATATTTTGTGTGTGTGTGTGGTGTATGTCCGACCAAATAAAGATTTATCCATCTATCTATCTATAAGTTGTACTTTAAATGTGTAATGATAAAGTTGATAATAGTTTCACATTTTCGGTTGTCATGTTACCTTAATTGGCTCTTAATTAAATTAAGAGCCAAGGAAGACTCAAATAAAACGAATGACAGTAATTTTTATGTCAAAACATTTTCAAGGTATCTCGATAAAAGAAAGTCTAGTTTTACGAAAGACTAATAACTACACACCTGCCCCGGAGCCGAATACCAGCTTGTCTTTTATGTGTACTTTAAGCAAGTAATGATAAAGTTAATAATGGTTTAACATTAAAAGGAAAAAACGCGTTGGACATTATAATTTGTTAGTTTGCGAATACAATAAAATTTTTAGTACATATCCAATTATTCTATATTTTATATTCAAACCAAAGCTTTTAAACTGGTTCCTGTTATGGAAAAAATTTTAAACTGTTAACCGATTGTCAAAAGTGAATAGTCTGACCGAATCATGAAAAGCTTTTCAATTCAAAATGTCATATATGTTATTTAGATATGCGACCTCTGTACGCAATTTAGATGTAAAACTGAATATTAACAAAAGAATCATAAATGACACTTGATGTCACACAGTAAAAAATGATGGTTTTATTTTATATAAAAAATATCTACAATAAAAATACTACACAAAATGTCACGTAATCCTAATTTTTATACAATTCAGGGCACTATTATTACCTAACTGTTGGAGAAGCAATGTCAAATTGTATACGAGGTCTGTGGTATAATTTGTATTTTATCTATGTTAAGTAATCTGTGTTCTGATATGCTATTCTAAAACACCGTCGGAAACGGCCACGGAAACTTTCCGTTCGGAAAGTCAACCATAGAGTAACATGCATTTACCTTTACGTTTACAAAGTATGATTGAAAATGGTAGGTTTAGTAGAAAATGACAGGCACCATATTTTAGTTTCGGCACATATAAATAATGTAATAATTTAATATTTTGAAACTCAATTTGCATAATTACTATCTTAATTTACATAATTAATTGCAAAATGTTCAATAGAAAATATTTAAAATAAGTAAACAAAGAAATACATGACAGTGAAGTCTTTTGCATAAACTATCTTTGTAAACAAGAATAATGAAAGTAAAGTTTGTGTTCCTCGAAGTTTAAAACTTTTTCTATACAACAAAATTATCAACAATTTTAATTTGATATTTTATCCATAATAAAAAATGGTAAGTACCACTTAGACTGTGTTATAGCTCTGCTAAACATTATCAAACTTAGACTGTGAAGTTCTGTTAAACATTATAAACCTCGAATTTTAGAGTACCTATTCTAAAGAAAACTTACTATTATAGACAAACAGAATATCGCATGAACAACGTGAAGTGATGTTGGCATTTATGCGCGCCCACGAAGACTATTCCAAGGGCAGAGTCATGGGTGCCGACGCTGCGCCGAAGAAAAAAAGTTTGGCGGAGGAGTTAGCCCAGACTCTAAATTCTTTAGGGTCTGGTGCAATGTGGCGGCCTGGCGTGCGCAGTTCAAATTACGGATCTGCGCGCGCCAGCGGGCCGTCGGTGCCGTACTCCCGCACCTCGAAGCTTGGCTCCACGAGAAGGAGGAGGTCACCTACCGATTGACTCAGATACTCACCGGGCACGGCTGCTTCGGTGAGTATCTGTGTCGAATAGGACGGGAGGGATCGACACATTGTCACCACTGCGCATCCGACCTCGACTCGGCCCAGCACACGCTGGCGGAGTGCCCCGCGTGGGCCTCCGAGCGCCGAGTCTTGGTCGCAGAGATCGGGCGAGATCTGTCTCCGCCGGCATTGATTGCGACAATGCTGGCGGACGAGGGAGGTTGGAGGGCTGTGGCCTCCTTCTGTGAAGCAGTGATGCTCCAGAAGGAGGCTGCCGAGCGGGGTCGGGAGGTGGCCGATCCCGCTCGAAGGAGGGGCGGCGCCGGGCTTGGTAGCACAGCTGCGGCGCCACCGCGGGTCGCCGGCGGGCGCGAGGAAGTCGCGACCGCTACGGCGACCCGGGATGGACCACGCCCCTTCCGTTGCCGGGGGGTGCATTTTCCTCAGGGGGATGTCCCAGTGGCTCTCTAACGGAAGACCGCAGTGAAGTTCCTGTCACAAAAAGCTCAGGTTTTGTGGAGGTTCCCACACAACCTGAACAAGGCTCACATAATACACCACCAAAAAAAAAAACAAAAAGCCAACGTAATTTTCCGCTTTCTTGCGACGGCACTTGATCTACAAGCTCGCTGCATTCGTCGAGTTATAAGAAACTCCATCTAGAAAGGGTCATCAACCGATATTTTTTGGGGTTTTCATAAGTGTCTTTTTTTTCATAACTTTGACCATGTTATTCACGACTTCCTAGTAAAACTATCGTGATTTTAACAGTAAATAATCAGTTAATAAGATATAAGATTTACATGAACAAAATAAACAAACATATTAAGTACATTCTATTTTACATTCACATTTCCATCATTCCTTAATCAAAATCTTTTTTTATCTGATGCAATTTATTAACTTACCTCTAAACATGTTACAAAAGGCCGAAAAACGTTGAAAATACAGTCTTTTGGCCAAAACTCGAGATTCAACAAAAGTTTCCGACAGCAAATACCTCACGGAATAGTTTCCGTAAGCTAATGTTATTCGTTTCGAATCCTAATGTCAAAATCTCTCGATCCGACATTTCAAAATAACTCGCCTTCGGAAAGTTTTCGAATCCGAACGAAAAGTGGGTTTCCGACGTTTCAAAATAACCCTACTGTTCCTAGATGGCTCGCTATGAAGAGTGATTTGTGTTGTCAAGTTAAAATAGTTTTGATTTATGTTTATCCATAAGGTGTGTCGAATAAAATAAAACTACAGTATATATTTCAACAAAATCTTTTTATTTCAAGTCTACGGCCTTCACTAACTCTCAAAAAAGCTGTCTATTTTTTGAGCACATAAAGTTTTACCAAATTCTACATGGGCGGCTTAACGACATTTCCTGACAGATTAATTATATGTCTCTTAGAAACAATTAAATACTGTATATCAAATGACATGGGTATTTAGACTTATTGACTGACATATACACATAATAAAATCAGATAGTTCAAAACAATTTCACTCCCAAAGCGACTGATTTTGCCGATACGTCAGGAACTGTTACTGTTTTGAAATTCCCACCATACAACACTTCCTGTTTGTACTTTCCTACTTTATATTACTTATTTTATGCTTTCCCTGTGGAAAAATAATGGTTTTTACTGTAGCCACTGGATACAGGAATCAGTCACATTGGTCTGCATTCTATATTTCAAAAATCTTTTCATTTCTGATTTTAAATAAAATATAACAAATTATTGTAATCACTGATCAACAAATTAAAAAGTTGTGTAAATTCAATTCCCTTTGATTTTTATGTAAATAAAATACATGTCACGGTGCGGTGACAGCAAGTGGATAAATGGTGTAAAAGTGGACTGTAAAAATCTAGCGTCGTCAGTTGGCACACAGTTAGAAAGAATGAGATAAAAATTGATGCTTTATCTCGCTTTATCACTTCTAAATAGAGTGAGACAGGTTATTTATTTATATTTGTCGTCGAACCCCGTTATGTCCAAAACCCTCATTTAATTGCGTCATTAAGGAAAGCAGTCAAAAAAAGAAAAAGTTCACGTTTACATAATACAAAATAATTTTAATGATCTGAAGAAGCACAAGAAGCAAAATGTAGAACAGTGTTGTTTACTACGTAGCAGAGAAATATTGAACACAATAACATCAACAAGACTTAGTCAATATAGTGATGAATTGCGTCATGTTTTGTAACGATATTCTGGCGTAATTTCTGCGTAGATACACAGCGTTTTCCGTTGTTGACATCAATTTTGATCGTCAGTTTACCGCGAGCTTGCAATCAAGCATCATACGATTCAAAGTTCAGGAAAAACGTATTGATGATATTGGAACAGAATTTCTACGATATGCCTCCTGTTAAACACGGGAGACGGGGTCCTAGCGACGTGGATGATGATGACGAAGACTATCGGAGGCGCCGAGATCGGAATAATGAGGTATTTTTTTTATTAATTTCGTAAATTTATTGTATTATTGTAGGGTTATACTTGGCGAGAAAGACTTGTTGTCTAAATGTCTTGACAAATTATCAACCTTAATCTAGTAAAGGTATATTAACAATTACTTTTATATCAAAGAACTTAATTAATCCTGAAGATACAGTTCAAGATGGACAGAAACTATGATTCAGTTTAATTTTACAAATACCTAAAGTCATTTTTTTTTATTTATATTCAAGACATAATTGCATTAACATAAACATAGTTGTATGGGGATATTTAACCACATTTGTCGAGGCTAGAACATGCTAAAATAATCAATTATTAACTTAAATTTGTTGTTGTGTGTATTAAACAAGTGATGTCAATGTTTTGATTCTTCTTAAGAAATAATAATAAAACAATAGATTATTTGTTGAAACCAGAGTCATAATTATATAACACCTAATTAATAATAAATTAATATTAATAAATTATTAATAGAATTAAAATGTTACATCAGTTTTGTTGCCACCTGTAAGAATATATTTACTATTTTTTTTTCATTACTTTCAGGCAGTAAAGAAAAGTAGGTTTAAATCGAAACAGCGGACACAAGAAACGTTTTCAAGAGTAAATAAATTGAAAGCTGAGAATCAAATGTTGGAAGAAAAAGTAAAAACTCAGACAAAAGAACTGCAATTTCTCAAGGAACTCTTTTTAGCACATGCATCAAATACGCAAGGCTCTAAATTTGAAGGGGTAGACCTTGAGAAGCTGCTTGAAGATATCCCCGATGACAAGGACAAGAAGGATGGCAGCAGCAGCAAAAACTAAGCATAGATTTTAATAAAATTGTTTCACTTACTAGTTTAACTTTTACAATTATAAAAGTAAGTGTTATTTAAGTTTTTTTTAAATTTTATCTTATTGTGATCTTTTGTAATTCTTAAACAAATCTTGACAAATATTTAAATGCACCAATAGGTAATACAATCTTATTAATGCAATGTATTAGAATTAGGAAAAGTTTTAAATAATGTTTTATGAAAGTTGACTGTATTTACTAGGATAATTTTTACAATTAAGAATTAGAATGGGGACAATGCCTAGACATGTCAAATGCAGCCTAGGGACTAAACTATGCATAATGAATTTTTTACTGTGGCATTACCTAACATCGATGGAAACCTCAGAAGTAGGAGGGATGTGCAAGTTGTAGAATGTAATGTCATTATAATTTGCAGAAAGATAAAAGCAATTTTCCTCTACTAAGTTCCATAATAATTAGAAAGAAAAATAAAAAACAAATGCCTTTAGCTACTAAACATTTAACGAAATATAGATATATGTAATATGCATAGAACAATATTTCTTCTAAATGTAATTGTGATAAATGCAATTAAAAATTCTTGAGTAGTTAAATTAATACACAGCATTTTATTATGTAATTCTATGTAGTTTAATGTATTTGTCACACTGTGCCATAGCCTAGTGTATTTTAAATCTTATAATAAAAGATTATGTAACTATTGTTGCTTTCGGTAGATTCAACACGATAATTAGGTAGTTGATAATTTATTATTATATATAATAGAAGCACTCTTTGTAAGAATTACCCTTTATAATAGAAGTACTCTCTTTAGCTGACAAATATTTAGCTACTTACTTTTGAAAATACAGACATCTTTGTGGCTTTGTTGTAGATTGGGCAAAAACACTCCATGCTACTTACTCTGCAATTGTGACATCATAATTGACTAAACTTGCTCAATTCGTGTGAGAATATATACAATAAAATATTACAAGTTTAAAATAGTGCATTAATTAATTTACACACTAATTTATTTAAAAATAAAACCATGTTTATGTATCATTTATATTTGAATATATAATATATTTGAATGACTATGTAAAATTATGAATAAAGAATATATTGTAAATTGTTGCTAAGGTGTTATTAAAATTTCATGACTGCAATCTCATGTCGCATAAACATGTATTGTAATGAAAATGGAAGATTCTAGTTTGAAATACGAAATCCAATTTGAAAATGAAATCATGAGCTAACAAAGTATTCAATGATATGAGATGCAGAAAATGTTTTTCATACAGGACAGGATTTTTTTTACTAAGAACAGGAGAAATAATGTATTTTCAGTGGACAGTGAAAAATTATTTTAATTTTTATTTGCGTTTATATTATGATGTATTATTTTTAATAAAATAAATATTTTAAGTATTTCGAGTGTAGGCAATTATACAGTGTCTTTTCAATCAAATCTGTTTCATAATATTTTGGCAAGAAATGAGTTTAACGATTTTTGTTAGAATGGTCTATATTTTACTGTTTGTATTATACTATTGTTAATAATTTAATAGTAATGTCACGATTATTTTATAAATATTTACCTTAAATAACCAAATAACTAATCCAAACTTTTTGTGTTTTTATGTATTTGTTAATCAAATGTGTAAATTTGTTTTTCTTTCTAATTATATTATATGATATTAAAAATGTTTTTAATTGTTGAATTGTGAAACCTTATCTGGTAATAAACATGACAGTTTACAGTCATTTATAATTATATATAGACAACCTCCAAGTTTAGCGATTGATATACCTGATTCAAGATGTCGCCGTCTCTGAAGTTCCGGGTTTGAGTCCCGTTGGGGGCAGATGTTTACGTGATGAATGCGACCATTTGTACCTTAGTCATAGTTGTTATTATATATTTTTATCAAAAATATTTATATATGTATATTATATGTACCTCTATCCGTAGCCCTAGACCCCATAACACAAGCCTTACAGAGCTTACTTTGGGTTAGGCTAATTGGTGAGAGTGTAAGGAATATTACCAGAGATTGTATTATCTATTTTCAATCGGTATAAATTAGGCAACCAACCTCATGACAAACTGTGGCAAAACCCGAGCTTATATCAGATTGTCCCGAAGGAAAAATATATCTTCCCGTAGTAAAAGTCTCTATGTCCTTGACCGGGATTAACTCGCTATATCGACTTCTAACATTTGCTGAGATATAAAAGCAAAGAAAAATTATCAAACTTTAATGATCACTTATTCTACGAACTTTCATCTCCTATTTCAACCCCTTACTACCCTGTTTTCGCATTGAAATTTAGTCTTTGTACTATTTTTTTATTATCGATTGACTTTTTTTTCCGTCTTTATAATATTACACTTTTTTCTCTATAATATTATACATTATAAATATTATATTATAATATTAAATTTATTGAATTTTGCTTTTTCGTTCAGTCCAATGCACTCCCTCAAGCAGAAATTGTGAAAACTTTTCTTTGAGGGAAGTTTTAAGCTATGAAATGTGATATTAGGCTATTATATTCTAGTGTATTATATATGTTATATATATATATATATATATATATATATATATTCTGTGTATGTATTAACATCTGTTTTTAATGTCCGTTGGTACATCTACGTCTTTGTATCTCTGCATCACTTAAAGGTTGACTGGTAGTAAATGTCTAAGGCATTGAGTTCGTCTTTGTACAATAATTTATGTACCTACATAAGTTTAAATAAATAAATATTTATAAATAAACATCATAGGCCAAACCTAACTTGTTCATATTTTAGGCTTTATAATTTTTTTCAAGCAAAAGGCGCCTGATATTATGACATAGGCAAAATCCCGGTTAGCGCGCAACTACAGCGATGACGCCATAAACCCGCTCTTGATATTGAGAGTATTGACTTTTAGACTTTACTGCGCCTTCTCCTCCTAAGGAGCGGTCACTCTCACTTCAAGCCTCAGGTCATTACGTTGCACAACGCACGAAATGACAGTTCAGAAATAGTGAATTCGGTAATTCGTATACGAATCTCACTTACGATTTCGAATGCGAATTGGTTTTCTATTGTTTCGAAAATTCGTCTCCTGGAGTTCGACAGAACCACCACGACACTTGATTGCGACTAGACATGACAGTCTCAGCCTCTCCTTTCCTGATGGAAAAAAGAAAAACAAAAGAGCGATACGCATCATTTTTATCTTTGATTATTGTATAACAATTACAATCTTCATTATGTTAATTGTAGCAAATCTCTGGAGTTATTTATTGAAGCAATCGTAGCCAGTGCAATCAATTTGACGACCGTGACGTGATTGAGCCGCAAAAAATCCGATCGAAGAGGAAGATGATCTTTGATTGTCACAGTCGATCGAAAAAACGACCCCGGGACGGCGCTGGGGTCGCCAGCAAGCAAGCAAGGCGTCGAACCTTCCGTTCGTGCGCCTTCCGCAGACACATTCTCGCACGGTAAAGCTGAACATAGATATAGAACATGATCTGAGACTTCAGCATAGGTCCCTCACAAGAAAAAAACAAGATTCTCATTAGAAAATATTGTTTATACGTTGCCATCAACATATTTGTCTACGTTTTCTGTTGTATAATACAAGAAATAGATAAGAAATATTCGAAGAACTTATCGTATCGCTGTGCCGACCGCTATACCTGCAGAGACCGTGGCAGGATAGCTACAAATTACAAATACTGGATACAGTAAGGATTCTGTCGTAACGTATATGAATACGTTATTATTATTTAATTATTATTTTTATTTAATTCGCATATTCAGAACGACGGCGAAATAGACAGAGCTGTGCAGCATAGGATTAACGCAGGGTGGATGAAATGGCGACAGGTCACAGCTACAACGTGCGATGCCCGAATGCCAATAAGGCTGAAGGGGAAAATTTACAAATCGATCATCCGACCTGTCGTCATGTATGGAAGTGAATGCTGGGCCGTCAAGAAGAAGGATGAAAATAGATTGCATACAAATGAAATGAGAATGTTACGATGGATGTGTGGTGTGACAAGGATGGATAAGATAAGGAATGAGTACATAAGAGGAAGCCTGAAAGTAGCGCCAGTGGTAGAAAAAGTGAGAGGAAGTAGATTAGCATGGTTTGGACATGTGATGCGGAGGGATGAAAGTCATGTCACAAAGCGAATGTTGAATATGAAAGTGGAGGGATACACGGGCAGAGGAAGGCCGAATAAAAGATGGATCGACTGTGTGAAGAATGATATAAGAATGAAAGGAGTAAGCATGGAAATGACGGCTGATAGAAAGGAATGGAAGGAAAAGATCTACTGCGCCGACCCCAGATAATGGGAAATGGGCAAGAGGATGATTTTATTTAATTCGCATTCTATTAATTATAATTTATTCAATGACATATTTGTTGTGAATTGTGATACTTTTTCCACGCCGACAAAATAAGTCAACTTTAAGGCTCTTATCAGCAAATAAGAAGGCGTTTAACCGTTAAACGCCTTCTTATTTAACGTTATTATATAATATAATGACTTTAGTGTGCCAGTATATTTATGAAAATTTAATTTATGTGTATAAAAATTGTAACGCATATAGGTACTAATTTTTTAATGCATAATTTAAACACAAGAAATAAAAATAAACTTGCCGTTCCAACGTACAGGCTACAAAAAACCAGAGATTCGTTCATGTGTGTGTTGGGTGAAGACACATTCTGGAATTATTTATTCAAGCATTTGAAACCAGCGCAATCAACGCAAATACTGATTGCCGCTATTGTTATCTATATAGCGGACTTTGTATACATACCTACATGGAAAGGAATTGGGAATTGAAACTAATCTGTGAATTGAACACATGGTAAATTTCTTCGGACTCCGATCTTTCTCATTCTCATTGAACGAACGAACGAGCTAACGACTGATTATCTATGATCGTTCATTTTATCTAATCTCAATCAACTCGCGCCGTATGTCTTTTCTGGCTGAACACAACTTCCTTTACAATTTGAAATAAATTTACATATGAAAGCTATAGTTTCATTATGATTACCGTACCTATTAAGTTATTATAACTAAACCGAAGTATTCTGAACTGTATAAAAACCATTTTTCAAAAGAGTATTTTTGACAAATGATTCAATTTGTGAAAAAGTAATAAGAAAGTAACACTTCGTGGAACTTCTTTATAATTAATTGTATAATAATAAATTGACGCAGGTAATATAACTGTTTTAGAGATTTCTTGCTATATTTAATGGAAACTATCTAAAAAGTACCTACATGTGTGTACTAATAAGACCATGAATAATGTGAATAGTGCCGTGAAAATCAAAAACATATCAAGTGATACTGGCGGTGCGACGACAACTAATCTTAATTATAACACGTAAATGTTTTACTTTGTTATCAAAAATACATATGCATTCCTTTATTAATGTTTATTAATGCATTTCTTTATTATGTAATATGTCATATCTTTAATTTTATGTTAGTTGCAATACCTATTGTGAGTAATTCCAATCACTGAGCTAGGACCCTTTTACACTTCTGCAGCGCACACAATTTTTAGTTTGTACTGGGTTATTGTTTAAAGTAAATTTAATTTTAGTCTCTTTGTGTTCTTATGTTTGTGTGTGATGAAGACGTTTTGTAAATAAAGATTTTATCTATCTATCTATTTACATTATATACTTATGTCATCAATACAAAACCAATACCTTTAATTAAAGAATTCATTTAGACCACCTATGTTAAATGACTTTGATACTTTTAAGTAATCATAAGTTCATCATGTTATATATTTTTTGAAGAACTAAATTTTATTTAGGTAACGTAGATTATTCAAAATTATCAGTAATTTCATATGTTGGTTATTGTATACCAACATATGAAAATACTTTTATCATATATCATATTATTCATAAATTAATTATACAGATTTAATCAGATATTTGCTAACACGTTATTATATTTATAAAAAATAATATGGTCATAATAAACAACTCGTAAATGGAGATTAACAAATAATTTATTTCGCTTATAACACACACAACAAAAGAATGAAATAACAGTTTCCCAACCTGTCCGAGCCCATGTTGACTTGGACGTCTGGCCCAAAAATATAGTGGAAATAGATCGTCTCATACGTCTGACACCAAAATCTTTATATTATCTTAAAAGTTTGACTCCAATGTATATCGCTGTCGGACGGAATATGGTATTTATATAGATACTTCCAATAATTTCTTTGATTAATCATAAAATGTTGTATTATTTATCTATGTATATGTCAGTTTGCTAAGTTTATTGAAAATATAACAATGAATGTTTTGATAAGATCAATATAAATTTACTCTATGGATAGAAGTGCTGCAGCGACGCTAATAGACACTTCGTTTTGGTCACTCATTCATTCACGCCGGCTGAAAAAGGGTAGCATGCGCGGGCGGGGCAAGGCAAGCGTCGCCATTTCATCCATCTCCTCGATTGCCACATTGTGTTGAGTAGTTTCAGTTTATTAGTTATACTAAAACATGGGTGTGTCTGTTGAAACTATAAGACCTGGTGACGGTAAGTACCTATTGATTATATATTTTAAGTAATCATAAATACTAAGTATGTACATATTTGTTTGATGAATATCTTCATCTACTACAAAATGCATTTAAACACTTATTCAGATTCAATAATATGGAACTTTGCATAAATCTTCCATAACAAGTTACATTTCTGTTGAACTAGATTCAAATTCTAAACAAAATTGGTGTTGTCGTTTAGAATGCAGTTTGATATTATGATTTTGCATGATAGCAGTCATCAAATAACGCCATGTGCGCTAGACTTTAACCTACAATTTGTCTTTATATTAGTTCGTATACAATGTTATTACTTCCAATTGGGAATCTTTATCAAGTTAATGCAGTATTCAGTCTCAAAAGATGAAGATGCCATTTGCCTTTTGTCTGGCATCTAATATAAATTCGTACGTATACTTTCCTCAAAGACAAATCGATCGTTTAGGTATATAACTAAAGGCGAATAGTTTCTAACTTGCCAGCACACAAGAACTATATTGAAAGAGCTATGTTGTACTTGATTTCATTATACATTTACATTGCATATTGAAATGCAGTAATATAATAAAAATGTGCATATTAATATTATAATTAACAAAGATATGATTAATGTATTATCATCGTGAGAATATCATTACTAATATAAAACACTACTACGAAAACTTAATTCTAAAGATTTCTGAAAACTTGTTTGAATATTGTTGTAATTTTTAAAATAATAAAATCAATATAAATCTTGTAATCACCTACCTGGGTCTTAAAAAACTCGGAATAGATTTTTAATGGTAATTTTTTTTTATATTTACCTTACCAACTTTGTTATATTTAAAAATATATGCCTTCAATAACATATTTTGTATACTAGGTTCAACATACCCGAAGCCTGGTCAGACTGTAGTCGTGCACTATACTGGCACACTAATAAATGGGCAGAAGTTTGACTCATCCCGTGACCGTGGAAAGCCTTTCAAGTTCAAGATTGGAAAGGGAGAAGTCATCCGAGGTTGGGATGAGGGTGTCGCTAGGGTAAATTTCATTTTAATGTAACTTAACCACTAATCAAGTCATCATATATGTTTATTTGTTCTGTTTAATTGCCTAGATAAGCAATGCATGGAAATTAATACTTCACCATTGTGTGCATTTAAATGCAACGAATACATGTGGCAATTTCGCTGAGTTCCCATATTTCATTTATATATTTTCTATATATCTCTTACAATCGCTGCAATATACGGTAATCACGGCGGTTGGATAATTGGGCACTTATTTATCTTAATGGAAAAAAAATATAAAATTTAAAAAATATTTTAAAATGAAAAATTTTTCATAGAACTAAATGTAAAATTGATATTTTTTTTTTTATAATTACTAGCAGTACTTTACTACTGTTTTTTTAAAACTGTATAACCTGTCAATACCTGCTGGTTGGTGGGAAAAATGTGTTGCCTCTATGCTATTGGCTAGTTTGTTTTACTGTAATTTTTTTTTTATGATAGGTATTATTAATTTGAAATAAGAAATTCTAATCACTCTTCATATTTCCCTGCTATTTAAATTTGGTGACATTAATTACAATTCTGACTAGGTTTCAACTATGCTGTTATATTCTGTATCTTAATTCAATATGTTCCATCATTCTTTCCTTCCACAATGTGAAAAGTTATTAGGATTGTGGAAAGGATTGGAGAGCAGTGAGGCCATTGGTCACTGGTACAGAACCATCGAATTTAAACCAAATCAAAACCATGGTCTGATTATTCCAAACTATTAACTCAAGCATTTTGAATTAAAGCAATTAAAGCTAAACTAACTAAAATAAAGGTATTTTTTTTGTCTCCTGAATTTTTACAGTCTTGTTATGATGTCAACCACATCATTATACTGAGAATAGTTTGACACTGTTCTGTGTACTGGACAACAAGAAGAATTGAAAATTCTTCTTGCCATTCTTCTACTGTACATTTGATAATGAATAACACATCTATCTATATATATAAAAAATACTAAGAAATAGGAGAGTTTGACACTGTTCTGTGTAGTGGACAATAAGAAGAATTGACAATTCTTCATGTCATTCTTCTAATGTACATATGACATTTGAATAAAACATCTATCCATATATATATATAAAATAATGCCACTTTTCGGAGTAATTTTAAAACTCAAGAATGGACTCACCTATCCAAACCAAATGGCTTTGTTTGGACTATTTAGTAGATGGCTTATTTGAAGTTTGTTTTGGAGACAAAATCCAAAATCAAAAGTTTTATATTTATCACATTTTTAGTAACAAATAAATTTAATAAATGGCAGATAATTTTGTTAGTGGGGCAATTTAGTGTCAAATTGAATCTTTTTTAAAGATATTTTAAAATGGGGATTGCATTACAAGCGTGTTTTTCAAACATTATGAAGTAGTTTCATTTTGGATGTGCTTCGATTAAAGCAAGTTGTTAGTGATAATTTGTCAATCCAAATGTTTTGGATTAAGTTTTAAATTAGCGGAAATTAATAATACTTATATTATTTTGTTTCAATTTATGCTACAATTATTTTTATTTATTATTTCACTTCTTACATAACGAACCATTAGGAGTGAGCGATATAAATCGATATTTCAAAAAATATCGATACATGTACGCGATATATCGCTTCAATCCGATATTATCCAATCATCTAGTATCCACACATTATTAATTTGAGTATTTAACGAAAATAGGTATCCGGCTTATAGAAAACTAGCTTTTGCAATAACGAAACGCAGACATGAGATGGCAGCACTGTAAAATTATTGTAATCTGTAGGTAGTGTCTATTTAGACTTACCTATTTATGTGATCTGTGTTCACATGTTTTGTTGGTTGGTTCCGAATTCAATGCAATATAACCTTTAAAAATTATCGATTTTGTTTATTATAGTTTACGGAATATGCATAAAAACCGTTAAGTGTTTATAAAAATAGCTGTTACTGTATAGAAGAAGCAAGTTGTGATAATTATTGTCTGTTTTGTTTATTCTGTTTACGATACGATATTTTTAAAGTATCGATATATTTATTCGATATGTCGCCAAGTATCGATATAACAATGTGATATTATATCACAAAAAATATCGATATTTTTTTTACATGAACATCCCTACGAAGCATGTCCTGTGCTGCTAGTTATATATGTTGTTGTTCGATAATGCTTTAAAATAATTTCAGATGTCAATGGGGGAGCGAGCCAAGCTGACGTGCACCTCTGACTACGCTTACGGCCGACAGGGCCACCCTGGCGTCATCCCACCAGATGCAACCCTCATCTTCGACGTGGAGCTGATCGGCTTAGAATAGACGGTCACTCAACTTCTTATTGACTCGAAAGGTTTCGTTAGATGGATTTCCTTAGACGTTCAGAAACACCTGAGTGATTCATTTCTAGTAACTGACATGTCGAACTTTAGCCCGTAGCACATTATGTAATCGCTCAAAACCACTAGTCAATTGTTTCTTAAGTATTCAATGAATATTTTCAAATAATTTATAGCTCAAAACATTAACTTAGTGCGTATTCAGACATTGAAAATTGGGTAAAACTGTCTAACAAACCCTCGATTTTAATCTATCCGATAACATGTTTTGTTTTGCGTGTTCACTCAATTTTAACCACAACATTCCGTGATTAGCATTTAATCTGTGTGTATTAATAATCCTATATTGCCTTATTTATTTGTGTCTTGTACTACTTGGGGGTAGTGTTTTTATATACTCGGCTTTTTGTATATTTACATTTATTCCTGTAGGTGTAACTCGAAACTATAGCAATAAATGAATTGACCTTTAAAACTATTTGATATTAGTGTTTTTTCTCGATGTAGTGACAGTTTTAAATATGTTGCATTATATTTTAATAAATGGCTTGTCATGTAAGCGTAAATAAATTCTGAATGTCCACAAACGTACGTTTTATTTTTTTTGTCGATAATATCATCAACGGTATCTCGATTTGGATTTGGGAACTACTTTTTAAATTTAAGCCATACCAAATATCTATTCCGTGCTGGAATCATTAGACTTAAAAAGAGTATTTCTCTTAAGAGGCTTAAAAAGAGTATTTCTCTGCAGGTAGGAGTGGCTCAGCTGTGCCCCTGGCACTGCAGATGTTCATGAGCGATGGTTACCACTTACCATCTGGTAGGCCATTTGCTCGTCTGCCACCGTATGAAATAAAAAAAAAGACTTCTGCGACTTCTGCGCTTCTGAGCCCCCTAGCGGGAAAATGAGTCGTTCAATTTTTTTGCGACCACTACATTTCTTGCTCAGCTCGACTAGCAGAACAAGATATCCCAAATTTAGACCTGGCTCCCGAAAACCACTTGGCAATTCAAACAGTATCATCTACTTTGCACTTTTTAAATATTGTAATAAAGTCGCCTTTAGTGTTTTAGAGAGATTGCTTATTATGCGAATTCGCGCGTTTTGCGATAATGCCCTTTTGCGAGTGATGTTTTAAATTAGTTTATCTACTATCAGGCTATTAATCCTCTATAAAAGAACCTATAACAATTAGCTTATTGCTAACGTTAAAACACAATATCATCCAAACGCGTGATATTATGAATTTCCAAAAAGAACATTCTCATGCTATGACATTTTCACCACCAGATCGCAAAAATTTTGAAAAAAGAATAAATTGTAGGCTAATTTGTAATTTCGGATTCTCGTCTTATCGCGTTATTTCCCGCCATTTTTTAACTCGAATATTGGAAATCTTTTATCGAGTATTCACATCACGATTGTAGATAAAGTCTTGTATGCAACTGTTATAATTAGGTATTAAAACACTCGTGTGATAAATAGAGATCGGATAATCGGATGCATATTTACCTAAAGTTAGTTTAAGACAAAGTATGGAAACTGCTTTTTATTGTTTTGTTAAATAAACATCCCGGGATTGCGGAATTGGATAGCCGGATGTTTATTTATTTACCTAATTTAGTTTTTGACAAAGTATGGAACTGTCTTTTTATTTTATTTCCATAAATAAAAATCCCGGAATTCCGGTACTGTAGAACATTTAGCTTATAATATCCTATTTAAAATGGGGCGTAAATATTACCTCGGTTACTACAGTTTTAATCACTATCTATCAGTATGGGTTGGTCATTAACACTTTATGTAATAAATCGTACATTCATAAATCGCACGGGGAACTGAAACTAAACTTCATGTAAATACGTATGCATAGTTGTATAAATGAACCCGGAGTCTCGGTCTTTTGAAAATAAATACCACGTGCTAATTTAGTAATTTTCAAACAACATCACCACGTTAAATTTGCAGTCCCGTATTTTCCCGGGATTTTTATTTAACAAAATGTATTTTAAAAAGCCGCTTCCATAATTTGTGAGCCAAAAATTAACTTTAGGTAAATATGCATCCGATTATCCGATCTCTAGTTATAAACCCACATTCGTGTTTTAATACCCCTGATTATACAACAGTTGCATAAATAACTATTATAGAATCTCTTAGGAGCTTAAGATTTGTATTTTTGTATGTAACGAATAAACTCAAAAAGTACTGGACTGATTTTAATAATTATTTTTTCATTAGAAAGCTACATTATCACTGAGTAACATAGACTATATTTAGTACTAGATTACTATAGAAATCTTTAGAAATTCTTATTAAAACCAGCCGAAGGTGTAAAAGAATTTGCTATAAAATGTCTTTCATCGCACACGCTGCGAAGAGTAATGTCTACCCGTGAGAAGCCGGGATGGGCCGCTAGTGTAAATATATATCAAAAGACAATACTGTAAGTTATTTTGGTCTATCTCGTAGGGTTCAGCCAGCGTTTTCAGCGTTTTTTCAGCCACGACATCACATTAGAAACCTCTAAATTTATCAGTGTTTCTCTACTATATTATACATGTAAATGAAACTCCTTTCTTGGATGTCATTTCATTAATGTGATGTTTGATGACATTTATAATTGAAAGACGTAAGGATCGTAAATAGGTAATTCAAATGGACAGAAAATATAACTAATAAAGTAAATATATCCTATAAGCTATATATATATATGTAATAGAAATAATAGCTTTAAATGTTGTTTCTCTTTTCAGGTGAGTTTTTATTTGTTGTTTTGTTATAAATTTCATGGATTTTGTTCTTGTTAAATGTAAAATATAAAATCTCTTTTCAGAGCAACACATCTATAGTTTTTATTTCACAATTAGTAATAATTATTGATATAAACACATTATAAAACAACATTTTTTAGAGCTATGGAAAAGTTAAGATTTGAATTTATTGTAAAAACCATCGACGACCCGAAAACAAATGTAATATGCGTAACCTCGATAATGGATACCAATAAGCATATTTATTTATTATTCCGGAGCAATTTCAACCTGCAAAACTGCATGATATTTTGATAAAAACTGAAACTTATCAGAAAGTTAAAGCTACGTTACAAAAAAGACATGAGAGAAGACAAGTATGGATTTCAATAACACCAGAAATTAATAATTTTTATAGAGATGAAGAAGGAAATATGCAATTTCAAGGGTATTTGTTAGAGGAAATAATACCAGAAATACAGGAACAGGCTCAAGGTATTTCTGAAAAAATGTTAACAAGAATTTTAGAAAATTTTACTGAAAAGAAGGAAATGTCTCGTTTACCGAATATTCGAAAATTGACAGAAAAATTTGTTATAGAAAAATTTACAAAGAAAAGATCTAATGTGGATCAGTGGATAGCTATTTTTGAATCGGAATGTACTCGTTTCGGAATGCATGAAGATATAATGAAAATTGAAGCTCTTAGATTATTTTTGGAGGACTCTTGTCTTGATTGGTACAGTTCAATGCTCATTAAGTATACTGTAAATTCAAATTGGTCTGTATGGAAAGACATTTTTTGTGAAACCTATGCTGACGTTGGTTGGTCACCTATCAGGTATGCAATTATGTACAAATATAAGCAAGGATTATTATTAGATTATGCCATAAAAAAAGAAAGACTTTTATTGGAGATAAATAAAAATATGGATAAACCTACAATAATTGATCTTATCGCTACAGGCCTCCCTAGTCATATAACAGAGAAAATTAATAGAAATAATTTAACAGACACTAAAGATTTATTCAATAATATTCGAGGATTGGAACATTTAGTAAATAAAAAAATATTTGAAAAGAAAATAGGGACATCTGAAAACAAAAATAAAGTAAAGGATATAAGACCATGCAGAATCTGCGAAAAAGAAAATAAAGGAAACCGTTATCATCCTGAATCTTTGTGTTGGTTCAGGAATAGAAACAGTGATACTCTAAAACAAGATCAAATAAGAAATGTTAATAATTACGAATTAGAAACAGAATTGAGAGAAATCAATCAAAAAAACTAGTGATCCCGCCATTAATTAAAATTGAATTACTTATAAATAATAAGTTTAATATTTTAGGGATTTATGACTCAGGATCAAATGTATCCTTAATTAACTCTAAAATATTATTATTGAAAAATAATAATAATTGTAATATAGTTAAAAATGCAAATTTAAAGACAATTAATGGCGTTAAAACAAGCAGAGGAATAGTTAATTTAAAAATTAAGATTTTTAATATAGAAAAAGATGTAAATGTGTTTGTCATAGATGGAGACAATTTTGAATATGATTTTTTGATTGGATTGGATTGCATTGAACAATTTCATTTAGAACAAAATGATAAATTGGAAATTACTCAAAATATTTCGCCTGGAATAAATGAGGAGGATAAATTGCTAACAGATTTTTCCGATTTTCAAGTAGAAAGAAAAGATAAAAAAATATATTTAGACGGGACTAAAAAAATATATAATATTAATTTTAATGAACACATAGCAATAGAAAACTTCAACATTTCAATAAACCATCTAAATTTTGAACAACAGATAGAAATAGAAGGATTGATTACAAAATATACATCACTTTTTGCTAAAGATAAATATGATATTGGAACAGTGAAGGGCTACGAAGCGCACATAGATTTGTTAATAGATAAATATTGTAGTAAAAGGCCATATAGATGTACACTTGAAGATAAAAAGGAAATAGAGCAACAAATATCGAAATTATTACAAAAGAATTTAATAGAAGAATCTTATAGTCCTTTTGCTGCGCCTGTAACATTAGCATTTAAGAAAGAAGAAGGAAGAAAGTCAAGATTATGCATTGATTTTCGTGACTTGAATAAAATTGTCGTTCCACAATCACAACCTTTTCCGCTAATAGAAGATTTGATGATAAAAACAAGAAAATGTAAATTTTTTTCAACGCTTGATATAAATTCGGCATTTTGGTCCATTCCCATGAAGATCGAAGACAGACAGAAAACAGCATTTGTTACTCAAGAAGGCCATTTTCAATGGACTTGTCTACCATTTGGTTTAAAAACTTCTCCAGCAATTTTTCAAAGGATATTAAATAATATTATAAGGAAACATAAACTATCAGATTTTGCAGTGAATTATATCGATGACATTTTAATTTTTTCAAAAAATTTCTCGGATCACATTACCCATTTAACTCTGTTATTAGAAGCATTGTCAAAAGAGGGATTTAGGTTAAAGTTTTCTAAATGTAATTTTGCGCAAGATTCAGTAAAGTATTTAGGGCACATAATAGCAAATAATACGATTACTCCAATGAAAGACAATTTAGTTGCCATAAGAGAGTTTCCCGTACCAAAGACACAAAAAAATGTAAGACAGTTTCTGGGAAAAATAAACTTTTATGGAAAATATGTACCAAATATATCTATCGTATTGGAACCTTTACACAATTTATTACGTAAAGGACAGAAATTTTTATGGTCGAAAGAATGCCAAGAATCTTTTGAAAGAATAAAAAAAATATTTTGCTCAAAACCAGTTTTGGCAATTTATGATCCGGATTTACCCATACATATTTATACGGATGCTAGTATTTTAGGTATAGGAGCGGTTTTAAAACAACCGCAATTTAATGGAGAAGAAAAGCCATGTGCTTATTTTTCTAGAAAATTGACAGATACACAGAAGAAAAAAAGGCAATATATCTGGAGTGCTTGGCAATCAAAGAGGCAGTTAAATACTGGCAGTACTGGCTAATGGGAAAGAAGTTTATAGTTTTTACGGATCACAAACCTTTAGAAAAAATGAATATAAAATCAAGAACGGATGAAGAACTTGGAGATCTCACGTATTATTTATCACAGTTCAATTTTGAAATTATATATTCTCCCGGAAAATTCAATATAGAAGCAGATAGTTTTAGTAGGAATCCTGTATTGGAGCCATATGAAGATCAAAATGATGAAATAAAAATTGTTAATTTTATTAAAATAGAAGATATTATAAAGGATCAGGAAATAAATGAAGATATAAGACAGAATAAAAATAGATTTATTGAAAAGGATAAAATTTTTTATAAAAAGAGAGGAAAGCAAGAAAAAATATTAAACTGAAGAATTCAGTAAAGAGGTTATAAAAAAAATTCATTTCTTATACTGTCATATTGGAGTACAACAAATAACAAACAAAATAAAACCATTTTACACCGCAAAAAATTTGTTACATAATATAAGGAAAATTTGTGATAACTGTGACATATGCATAAAAAACAAATCTAGAGGAAAATTTAAATTTGGCCTAATGTCTCACTTGGGACCTGCTAGTCGGCCTTTTGAAATAGTATCTATAGACACAATTGGTGGATTTGGAGGGTCACGTTCAACAAAAACCTATTTGCATCTGTTAGTGGATCATTTTACAAGATATGCCGTTATAGTAACTTCAAGAACCCAAAACGCAAATGACTTTATAAAACTAGTAAGAAAAGTGTCACATGATTATAAAATTGATCTAATTTTATCCGACCAATATCCTGGTATTAATTCAAAATGTTTTAAAAGCTTTTTAGAAAAGGAAAATATACCTATAATTTTTACTGCAGTTAACGCACCATTTTCCAATGGTTTGAATGAAAGGTTAAATCAGACATTGGTTAACAAAATTAGATGTAAAACAAATGAGAAGAAGAAAAAAACAGCATGGACAACAATTGCTCATGAATGCACTGAAAAATATAATGAGACGGAACATAGTGTAACAGGTTTTTCTCCGAAATACCTATTAGAAGGAAAGACTATAAATATATTACCAGATGAATTAAAACAGGAAACAACAATTACTAATTTAAAACAAGATAGAAAAATAGCTTTAGAAAATACTATAAAATCACACAATTATAACAAAAAATATTTCGACAAAAACAGAAAAGAATGTAATTTAGATGTAGGCGACTGGGTTTTTGTTGAAAATGGAAATCGATTAAATAGAAGAAAATTGGATGAATTGAAAATTGGGCCGTATAAGATTATAGAAAAAATTTCAAAATCAATATATAGGGTAGAAAAGGATATAAAAAAAATGAATCAAACTTATTTCATATAACAAAGTTAGTTCCAACAGGTGGGTTGACGTACTTTTAGGGGGGGAGATGTAAATGAAACTCCTTTCTTGGATGTCATTTCATTAATGTGATGTTTGATGACATTTATAATTGAAAGACGTAAGGATCGTAAATAGGTAATTCAAATGGACAGAAAATATAACTAATAAAGTAAATATATCCTATAAGCTATATAATATTATGTAATAGAAATAATAGCTTTAAATGTTGTTTCTCTTTTCAGGTGAGTTTTTATTTGTTGTTTTGTTATAAATTTCATGGATTTTGTTCTTGTTAAATGTAAAATATAAAATCTCTTTTCAGAGCAACACATCTATAGTTTTTATTTCACAATTAGTAATAATTATTGATATAAACACATTATATACATATAAACCTTCCTAAAGAATCACTCTTGTTTATTTTAAAAAAAACCGCATCAATCAAATAGCGACATTGTTTTATATACTATGTAGTGATACAAAATAGAACTGTTACCCCTACGTCTGTCCTCTGGTGCTTGTGATAGGTTGGCCGAGAATATGCCACACTATTTCTCGAATGCTCGAAAAGAATCCGTTGCTAGACTTCTCTATGAGTGTTGGGATAAAATAAGACCCATACACCTGAGAAGATATTTAACGATATATGTAGGCAAGTCCCACTGGGCCAGCGTGGTTGAATAAGGCCTAACCGCCCTATCATAGTATAGGCGCCTATAGACATATTGACTTAGGAGCAGCGCCAAAATCACGTTAAGAAAGTATGGTATTAATAGGGTACTTCCCTCTATATTAGAAAAGATCTAAAAGCATATAACTATGATAGCTTATGCATTAAATAGTCGCAACCATCATGTTTAAGTACATAAAATAACAAAAATAATATAAAAATTAGTTTCAAAGTACCTATTCACTTTTTTAATCTATACGTAAAACAAGAGCGAAACATAGGCCGCCATGTCGTGACGTCATAAGGTACTGTAAACTTATGCGTGTCAATGTCATTATGAATCATAGTACGTATAAAGCCGCAAAACAATAAAAAAAGAAGTTTTTAGGTTGCTTTTTTAATGTAAGAGAACGTTATAAATACGTAAGTTAAATTGAAATCGCACGTGAATCACACTATGGAAAGCAATTTTGTAAAAGGAGATAGTACCAATTTACCAAAAAAAATGCATTAATGGTCGGAAAATTCTTTGCTGCAAATCCCGACTTTTGTTCTGCCGAGTTACGGAGTATTAAAACATCGATGTCAGTATCACTCTTTTATTATTATTCCTTTATTAGTTGTTTATATATAAAAGATAATAACTCATTTTTAAATTATGAATATAATAATACATAGCATCAAACATAGAGCTTTGTTTATTTACATGCCGTATTGACGTCATCGCTACAGAGTCACAACTCGTGCGGCGCCTTCGTCTAATTACGCGCGAAATTTGAATTCGCAATTTTTATAGTACTTAACGAGTGTATAAAAATTTTATATTTTTAGTATATTCAAAAAAGAGATTAATTCCCTATTGATGTAAAAATTTTGTGTATTTCTTTATTTTTATTTGTGTATTAGCGATTTTTGATATTATTGTTATATTTACCTCTTAGGTGTATCATCTCATTTTTATTATTAACGAACAAGCAGACTACCCATTTGATGGTAAGTCGTTACAGTCGCCTATAGCATAAGAGGTTCCTGTGAGATTCGCAGCAAATCTAATATATCGTAGTGTGTTACCAACATGTGACTAAATATAGTCAAAGTACCTAATGATTTCTCTATCTTCACGCCGAATGTAATTTGGAGAATTTAAATGAACGCAGCGATGCGAAAATGTTATTTTGCAGCAGCAATAGGTAAGGCAGTTCGGAGTTAGGTAGAGTTATTTATGTGCTTGTATCGAAATGTTGATATGAATGTGGACCTTCCGGGGTTTCTAATGGACAGTCCCGTGTGGCCAATAATATTGTAAATAATAATAGAAACCTCAGAGACAGACAAATGAAGAGAAAATATAATTAAGATAGCACTTAGCATAGTTTTATGTATTATAGTATAGTATATCCCAACTAATATTATAAATGCGAAAGTGTGTTTGTTTGTTTGTTTGTTTATTTGTTTGTTTGTTTGTTTGTTTGTTACCTCTTCACGCTTAAACTACTGGACCGATTTCAAAAATTCTTTCACCTTTGGAAAGCTACATTCTCCCCGAGTAACATAGGCTACTTTTTATCCCGGAAAAATCGACAGATCCCACGGGATGCGCAATAAAGGCTTCGCTCAAAAACTACTGCACAGATTTTTATGCGGTTTTCATCAATAGATAGAGTGATTCTTGAGGAGTTTTGCGGCATTTTTTATCTCGGAAAAACGGATAGTCCCACGGGAAGCGCGATAAAATCTTCGCACCATAAACCGACTTCCGCGTATATGTAGCCGTGGGCAAAAGCTATGACCCTTAACCCTCTATACACCCAATCCCGAAATCCACGCGGGCGAAGCCGCGGGCAGAAAGCTAGTTACAAATAAATGATAATAGAAACCTCAGAGGTAGACAAATGAAGAGAAAATATAATTAAGATAGCACTTAGCATAGTTTTAAGTATTACCTATAGTATATATAAAATAATTAACATACAATTTTTATTAGTTTGAGTGCTATGCATATTTTTATTACTCTAAAGGAAAAAATTATGGTGTCAAATAAAACACTCTCATTTAGACGAATATTAATCAATTTTAAAAATCTTTTTGGGTTATACAGAAAAAAGTACGTCGCACTTTTCGGTACAAATCGCCGCAGCGCAAAATCGCTGCTTAGCACTCTGGAAAGTACTAACAGCTGACGTCAACGATAGAATACCTCATTTAATTCATTTAAGCTTATAAGTTATTAAGTATTGATTTGGAATCAATTAATTATCTAAACATAATATTTAAAAACAATAAGATTGTGCTTTGTCTCTTGCATTGATAACATTATCTTAAATAACACAGACAGATCGACATTACAATTACATAAATTCTCTAACGATCCGAAGAAATTGTGGTAACACCATTTAATTAGTAAAAAGTGACATAATAATATTAATGAATACAACACAAAGCATCAATGCACATATATTTTTATTATTATGTAAGTTATTAACATTTATTAAGAGTTGACAAATTGAGAACTTGAGAGCGGTTAAAGTGTGCATTTTTTATCAATGCGATATGTACAACTTGATCAACTCAGAACAATAATACAGACATTTCTTATTTTAATATAGAAAATCCATACTAATATTATAAACGCGAAAGTAACTCTGTCTGTCTGTCTGTCTGTCTGTTCTGCTTTCACGCCAAAACTACTGAACCGATTTAAATTAAATTTGGTACACAGATAGTCTAGAGCCTGAGACAGGACAGAGGCTACCTTTTAAAGCAGAAAAGGGCTGTAAAGGGTTGAAAGGAGGGGGTGAAAGATTGTATGGCAGTATTGTAAAAACCACTGAACCGATAAAAATAAAATGTTATACACAGATAGACTAGAGTTGGTACGTCGGTTGGTCGGACGGACTACGTTTGGTATATACGGGGTAACCACCCCGTATATACCAATCGTAAAACCCGTGGACCCAAGGAAGGAAAGAAGATAATTTTACCGACGGAAAACATATCCTTCCTGTGGGAAATTCGAATATAACGCGCTAGTAGATAGATAATTTGTTACACCCAGTTTGGCCGCTTCTATGTTTATTATTTGGCATTCAATTTTGGCCATATTAGGTTATAACGCAGTAAGATCTATCTAATGATTACGAGTATAATGAAACGTCGTCGTGTGTCCAAATATAAATATAAGACCGGTTACTATTTAAACTTTTTGAGCGAACACCTTAATAAATACAATTACATAAAATATAACAGTTTTATAAGTGGCACTTTAAAATGTGCCTTACATTCTAGGACCAAAGAATAAAGTAACCTTTATAACTCTAAGGGCTGTACTAATAAAGATTGTTTATTTAGTCGATCTATGTTGTTGTCTCGTTGGGTCTTTCAATGAATATCATACGTTAGAAAGGGATAAAAAACGTTATAATAACTATGACTATTAATACAGACCTAAAAGTTTGGTCAGAACACATATTAATTAGACGTGATTTAAAAATAAATTGATAGAAAAATTTTTACAAGCTGTTCTCATTACATTGCCACAGGCTTAGGAATCCAGGATTATTTATATTTTTTCACTTATTCTATTTATCCAGACATTCTATTTACTATCACGGGAATCGAAGACCATATTATAAATAAATTATAATTATGTCTTTGTAGTGTCGGGCTTTTTATTAGAAAAAGGTCAGTTGCTTCTATATCGTGCAATGAGCGAAGTGCCAGGAACGCTTAAGTTTCAGACGGCCATAAACGGACTATTTGCTACGCCTCGAAGACGTCACAAGCACAGTGTACAGTGCTGTTAGTCCCTCTCTGTTACGAATACGTTAACACCGGGGTCTAGAAAGAGCTAGACTGAATTTTCAGTGCACCCATTGCTGCAGCGTTCACATTAATACGAGTATGTCGTACAGTGTGTATATATTTGCGTCGAAGAGACAGAAGTAGTAAGCTTCAGATGCGAGAAACAAAGGCGGCATGACTGATCGAATTGTCATAAAATATTTCTTACGCGTCGAGCAAGCTCCTTGCATTTCTGCAGCCCTGAGAAGGCGATGCTAAAATTGAGTTTGGCTAACAGAAACTATCAAAGCAGTTGATTGACTAGTCCATATACGTTGACAATAAATAAATTAAGTAGCGTAATTAATTAACTTTGTTTAAAATAAAAATAATCTGATCTTGAGCTTACAAACTATCTACTCTTTTTTTTTATGTGATAGGGGGCAAACAAGCTGACGGATCACCTGATGGTAAGCAATTACCGCCGCCCATGAACGCCCGCAACACCAGAGGAGTCACAAGCGCGTTGCCGGCCTTTTAAATGGGAGTACGCTCTTTTCTTGAAGGTTTGGATATCGTAACGCTTCGGAAACACTGCAGGCGACAATTCATTTCACAGTTTAGCTGTGCGAGGCAGAAAGTTTCTAGAGAAACGCACAGTGGTGGACTGCCAAGTATTGAGATGGTGAGGATGGAAGGTTTGTCGCGTGGAACGATGTCGGAAAGTAGTTGCAGGGATTAGTCCAAATAATTCCTCTGAGCATTCTCCGTAATAAATGCGATAGAGTATGCAGAGAGAAAAATCTGCTCATAGACAATTCTTCTTCGTAGTGGACCTTTTTAAGAAATTTGATACCACGCCTGTCTTGTGTTCAAGCAACAGCATCAAGAGACCATGAGTCCGCCGGGGTCTTACTGCTGAAGCTTTCTATCCATTTAGAAACCTTGCAAATTCAATGAACACCTGTTACTTCAAAAATTCATTTCGTTCTCACCCAGTGGATATGAAAGAGAAAGCATTATAAATACGAGTATTAACGCATTACACACACCCGGACACGCAGACACAAATAAATGTATGCTTTATGAATGTTAGTTTATTAAAAACTGTCTATGTTTTGATAAATAAATAAATATAAGGAATATTTATACACTATCACCAATTAGCCTAGCCCAAACTAAGCTCTGTAAGGCTTGTGCTATGGATCTAGGGTAACGGATAGACATACATGTATTATACATATATAAATAATTTTTATTGAAATATATATCAACAACCATGACTAAGGTACAAATGCTGGCATTCATCACACAAACATCTGCCCCCACCGGGATTCGAACCCGGGACCTCAGAGATGGCGACACCTTGAAACCGGCGTACTGTCCACTCGACTATGGAGGTCGTCAAATTTTATCTTTCTTCTTTTATCTTTCTTCTTCTTTTATCTTTTTTAAATTTTATCTTCGAGGTGGTGATAAAATTTGTGAATGAATTGAATTTATTTAACTTTATGAACGACATATTTTGAAAAAGTAGAGAAAGACCGGAACATTATATAGGCCTTCGTGTTTCAAAGATTCTCTCAATTGTCGAACAGATGTAGACTTCATTTATTTCTTATAATTAAATAATGTAAACCACATATCGCCTTTTTTGATCAGACTTCCAAAAATGTCCACGTGCTGAAGCTTAAATAGAAAAAGTGTTCGAACAGAATGGAATGTTTATATTTTCAAAAACGTTCATTGACTTTTAAAATAAATGTTTCTCCGCCTAAGAACACTTGTAACTATTTCTCTGTAACAATGTAAGAACTACGCGATACATACCTTTTGTCACGAAATTCTATAATTTTATAATTGACAGGAATTTCGTCTCGCGTTCGTTTGTAACAGAACATAGAATTCTGTAACAAATTCATCCCGGCTTTGAAAATTAGTTTTGCTTTTTGTAGAAAGAGAGAAAGTAAAAACAGATGCAATATAATATAACATTTGATTTGAATTTCTTAGAAACCACAAAATCTGCTTGTATTATAACTAGAGATCGGATAATCGGATGCATATTTACCTAATGTTAGTTTAAGGCAAAGTATGGAAACGGTTTTTTATTGTTTTTCTTTTTATTTAATTGATTATTGTTTTAGTCAAACTAGCTCACTACTTTCGTATAACACTCTTCATGTAATAAATCGTTCATTCATAAATCGCACGGGGAACTGAAACTAAACTTCATGTAAATACGTATGCATAGTTGTATAAATGAACCCGGAGTCTCGGTCTTTTGAAAATAAATACCACGTGCTAATTTAGTAATTTTCAAACAATATCACTACGTTAAATTTGCAGTTCCGTATTTTCCCGGGATTTTTGTTTAACAAAATGTATTTTAAAAAGCCGCTTCCGTAATTTGTGAGCCAAAAATTAACTTTAGGTAAATATGTATCCGATTATCCGATCTCTAATTATAACAAGGGAAGTTCGTTTCACGACCGAGAGTGCATCAGAAACTTCTTAAATGGTGCACGCTCCTGGCGTTTCAGTTGCACTTGTAGGAAAGCACTGGCACAGAGTGAGACCTAGGTGTTTCTGTTGTTTTCCGTTTAACTGGGTGTGGAATTGTGAGAAATTATGATTTCGTGTGACGTGTTTATGTCTACGTCTCATGTGTGCGTGCATACGAATAGTGTGCGTTTGACGATCTGAAACAGAAGACCTCTCATGGCTTCATGCTATCCTGGTGTTGGTGCAACGAAAACTGAACGTTTTGCTTGCATTTTTGCATTGTGCGTTGCATGCACTCAAGAATGCAATGTTTATTTATGCACTCAGCGTTGCATGCAATTTGATGATGCTATTTACGAACAAAAAACCAATGTTGTATGCGCGTTGGCATTATTTTAGAAATTATTGTTAATTTTCAAGTTTTTGTTCTTTCCATAACATTTTCATAACATAAATTGAATTTGTTATTGTTAATTTGACGTATTAGATATCGTATTGGTTCCGAACAATCCCAGGCGACTATTCACTCCACAGTTGGGTGACTATACAATTAATACAAGTAATAAATCTGCGAACATAGTCTATAACTAAAAATATATATATTAACTATGATATACACAACGCACAGTTTATTTGGCAGCATCGCTAAGCTGCAGCAAGCTGCCACACGATGCGGATCGGCTGCAGCAGGCTGCAAAAGCGATGCGAATCGGCTGTAGGTGTACCAGGAATGCATGGATGGGAAGTAGCAGCGCATTGCTTGTGCCGTGACGTCACCGCACTGCTCCCCAGTGACGTAGCAAGCGACGCCTTAAAGTCTAGACTCGAATTCAACCGTATAATCAATACAGCGGCCACAGATGTTCTGAGCTCCTGTGTTTATGTTGATTTGATCGACATTACCAATTTAGGGTCATGCAGAATAATAAAATAGAAGACTTAATAACTTTTTGGATATTTTTTATTTTCATAGGGTTTTGTTAAGGCAATGGTACAATTTGTTTTTATATCCGATAAGACACTCACACCAATTAGCCTAGCCCGAAGTAAGCTCTGTAAGGCTTGTGTTATGGATCTCAGGCAACGGATAGACCTTAATAAATTATACATATATAAATATATATTTACAACCATAACTAAAGTACAAACTCTCATATTCATAACACAAACATCTGCCCCCACCGGGACTCGAACCCGGGACCTCAGAGATATTGACTCCTTGAAACCGGTACTAACTCGACTGTCCGATCGTCGACGATCGTCGACATTCTGTACCTTAATCATCGTTGTTATAATATATTTCTACCAAATTTATTTATATATGTATGTCTATCCGTTACCCTAGATCCCATAACACAAGCCTAGTAAGAAATATTTATTTATTTATTTGTATCGTGTTAAATGTAAATTGTTAACATATTCATAGTGTCGCTATTTGTAAAGTATATATTTTAAATACTTTCCACTTAATTAAAAAATATTATGTATGTTAACATATTTATGGCTTTCAGTATATTGCAGTTTGGTGTTAGATACTTATTTATTACCTAAAATAGAAAACCAACCTCTACTTTACTTGTAAAATGAGGATATTTCCTTTGATAATATCGCATAATGCAATTCCTCGTACTACGATTCCGTAGCAAAGTCTACGTGCTACGGTCACTGACTACGACATGCACGGAAAGGAACGCCAAACAATCTTCCGGCATAACTCATTTCCAAATTTTAGTGTAAAGACAGTACATGATGTCGAGTTTTAGTGCAATGCCCGCATTTTATTTGAGAATGATACATTAATTTTAAAATAATGCTTATTTTACTGTAAACGATTTTTATTATTCTTCCTAATTCTAATCAGATTCTCATCTGTATCATTAGGCCAAAATGTAAGAGCGGAGTTTGAGCAAACTGTGTCCGCTTTTTTCAACCCATTTTATTTAGTTTTTCATTTACTAAAATTTTCTTGGACGTCCATAGGACTTTTTTTTTTTGTTCCCCTGAGGAAAATGCATTAAATTGCATACCCCGGCTGTGGCGCCTCGGTCTCCTCCACCGACGACGCCCCCCGGCCACGGAAGGGGCGTGGTCCATCCGGGTCGCCGTAGCAGTCGCGACTTCCTCGCGCCCGCCGGCGACCCGCGGCGGCGCCGCAGCTGTGCTACCGAGCCCGGCGCCGCCTTTTTCGAGCGGGATCGGCCATCTCCCGACCCGCTCGGCGGCCTCCTTCTGGAGCATCACTGCTTCACAGAAGGAGGCCACAGCCCTCCAACCTCCCTCGTCCGCCAGCATTGCCGCAATCAATGCCGGCGGAGACAGATCTCGCCCGATCTCTGCGACCAAGACTCGGCGCTCGGAGGCCCACGCGGGGCACTCCGCCAGCGTGTGCTGGGCCGAGTCGATGTCGGATGCGCAGTGGGGACAATGTATCGATCCCTCCCGTCCTATTCGACACAGATACTCACCGAAGCAGCCGTGCCCGGTGAGTATCTGAGTCAATCGGTAGGGGAGGTCACCTACCGATCCTTCCCGCGGAGCCAAGTTTCGAGGTGCGGGAGTACGGCACCGACGGCCCGCTGGCGCGCGCAGATCCGTAATTGGAGCTGCGCACGCCAGGCCGCCACAATCTGTCGGTGCCACTCCCGCTTAGGCACTTCGTGCGCGGGTTCCAGGGCGCTCCCCCCATCGCTCCCCCGGTCGACACGCCGCGACGCATACGTCGCCGCGTACATGTCGGCCAGGATGTCGAATGGGGAGGAGCGTCCCAGAACCGTCGCTGCCTCGTACGAGATGGTACGGTAGCCTCGTACGATCCGTATGGCCATTATCCGCTGCAGGCTCCGTAGCAGAGCTCTGCAGCGGGGGGACCTCGCGCAGTCTTGCGACCACACGGGAGCCCCATACATGGCCACGGATCGCACGACGCCCTCGTACAGGCGGCGAACTCCATCCCTCGGTCCCCCGAAATTGGGCAGCAGGCGATGCAATGCGCCCGCCACCCTTTTGGCTCGGGGGACCAACCGCACGAAATGCTCCTCGAAGGACGTCCATTGGACTTAACAACTAACTTTATTACAATTTGCATTGTCACAAATTTAAATCACTTGTTAAATACTCTTATGAAAAAAGGTTATTATACTGTTAAGGGTTACTTAAATGATAATAATGCTTTGGTTTAAATTTAATGATTTCAATAACTCAATGATTATGTTGCCAAATCTTTTAACCATTGTAAATAACATAATTAATCTTTATAGATCTCTTAGAAGTCTTTATAGATTAATATAATGTGATTAAAATTGTAAAATAACTATCCTAATAATTTATGATGTGGCCAGTTTGTACTAGTAATCTGTTCAATATTGCTGTCAAAATAAACAAATTATATATTAGATTTAATTTTATACAGAATAATAATTAAAAGCCGGCACAGTGAGAAATTTTGAATTGAAAATAGCCGGAGATGATAGCGCTTCAAATGAAACGTGAGTTATCTTGTCGATGGTCAACTAGCACAAACTATGTTATCGCTTTATATTACTGTCTATTTGATCAATAAAACATGGAAAATAATAAAGAACGACAAAAAACAATGACATTTCTGCATGTAATCAAAATGTTTCCTTCTGAAAATGAGGAAATCATAAATGAGTGGGCGGGGTCACTCGTTGCAGACAGTTCAGGTAATGATAAATTTAAAATATAATGTAAATTATATTTGGTGAATCAATTTGACTTTGAAATTACATTACATTGCATTAAATATATGTTCTGTTTCCGAATAGTATAGTAACCCAACTTTCCTTGTCGAAATCGTTAGCCTTTCAAAAAGTGACGTTTTTGGTTTTGAAATAGATTAAAATAAAGTGACGTTTATTTTAATCTATTTCAAAACAGTCTTTTGTTCCTGAATCACTTTGTATACCGAATACAGCATAGAATTTTCTAACTTGTTAATCGTGGCAATGGGTAACCTATCATATTTTCGAAAATTCATTGTTCGAATATCAAAATTCCGAAAACGGTTGACCGAAGTTTTGAATCACAGATATATTTCTTGACATAATATTGTATGTAATATATTTATTTTCCAACTGTTTCATTTTCCAGAAAAACTGATTGCCGATTTTCAAAACATATTTTTTTCCTTTTATAGATATTTTGTTTGCAATAATTTTGTATTCTAGATGTTTCAAATATCAAAGTAACGTATTCTATATTGTTTCAAACACACTTATTTATTTGCCAACATTATTGATTAAAATAAAAAACAGTATTGATGTATCGTATCATTTATTTTTATTAAAAATAAATTCGAACATAATTATTATAATCACCATATTATTAATCGTTTTTAATCCTATTATTAATCAATTTTGATGAATTGATTTGATCCTATTGATTTTTTTTTTCTTTTGATGGTGATGGTGTTACGGGCCATACACCTCATATGTCCATGAGGAAGGCATGTCCCAGTAGTGGGACATATATATAGGCTGAGGACAGTATTACATTAATTTTGCCATTTCTTTAAGATATTTAACTTCACTTAAATCATTTCTTAGTTCGATCAGTTTTTTTATTTTGTCATCTTTAATTGCATATTTTTTCTTTTTTTTTCTGGGGGTGATCCACATATCATTTTATCGATTTCTGATTCATTTATAATAGTCTCCTTTATTAATTCTTTTATGAGTAGGTAAAACCCTGGTTTCTTTTTATCAATAATTTGATTTATGTGGTGATGCCATGCTTCTGCCGAATTTTGCGTTCGTGGTACATTCATAGCAGATACAATTTCGCTACTCCAAAATTCAGGACTATATTTAGCGGGCCTGCTGCAAGTACCACAAACGTAATTTTCTTCGAACCAATGACCCAGTTCTTTAAGCTCTTCACTATCTGTAAATAAAACATATTATTTAAGATAAAGACATTAGTATAAATACCTACATATTGACAGAAGCGAATCGCTGCAAATCCGACTCCAAGCAGTCTTGTCTGTCATACCCCTAGAGTGTAATTCAAACCCGCGTAGGCGCGGAGGGGCGAGGCGGCCCGCTAGCTGAGGAGCAGGTGGCTGTAGCTCGCCGCCGCGGCTGAGGCTGGCCGGCGCAAGCCGGCCAGCAAGCCGAAGCTGCGGTGGTGAGCGAAAGCCATCTGCGACGTTTAGCTAGCGTGGGGCCGCCGTAGCCCCACAGCGCCGGAGCCGTGACAGAAGCCATGCATGCTGCATGCCTGCTTGCATGTTGCATGCCTACTTGCATGCTGCATGCCTGCTTGCATGCTGCATGCCTGCTTGCATGCTGCATGCCTGCTTGCATGCTGCATGCCTACATGCATGCTGCATGCCTGCTTGCTCGGTACATGCCTGCTTGCATGATGCATGCCTGCTTGCATGCTGCATGCCTGCTTGCATGCTGCATGCCTGCTTGCTCGGTGCATGCCTGCTTGCATGCTGCATGCCTGATTGCTCGGTGCATGCTTGCTTGCATGCTGCATGTCTGGTACTTACATGCCCTGCATGCCTGCTGCTTGCATGCCCTGCATGCCTGCTACATGCATGATATATTTTAATTGAGCCATATCACTTATTGCAGAATATAACAGGAATATCTGTAAAATAGATTTTTGAAGATTATTACCTGAAAAAGTGTCCAATAGTTTTATAAATAAACAGGTATTTGATCTGGAGGTAGAAAACTAAGTGCCAATAGACATTTAACAAGCATTTTAAATGTTATATTTTTAGAGTATTTTTCTGTCAATCCCCGCTCTTGTATTTGGCGGTATAAAATTTGACCTAGATGGAAGTGGCAACCATGTAAAATTACGTTTTCAAAATTTGATTTTAAACTTTGAATGGCCGCTTTTTCAAAATCCAAAATACATATTTTTGGGGTTAAATCTAGTCCATTTTCATCTCCGTATTCTTGTATTAACTCCATGATATTGTCATAGGTTTTCCTGTTTTTATTAGTACATAGACAATACAGTAATGGAAATGTTTTCGATTTATTTCCTGTAACTGATATGTTACCATGTATGGTGTATAATTGTTGAAATATAGTTGGTACAACTTTAAATGTACCATCAAGGACCCAAAAATCAGCTTGTTGTAACAATTTCATTAAGTTTATTGTTGAAAGTAATATGATTCGTTTGTTTGTATCGTAAATACGCTCTTTGATTACAAAACATTGACCACTAATTTGGATTTCATCATGATCAATCTCAAATAAAATATCAGTTGGCTCCTTCTTCTTTGGAATTTTTAATTTCGCTCTGTATATTCTTTGTTTTAGAGATGATGTTGTTGGTAAATTGCTTAACAGTTCTGGGGAGCAATTGCTTTTGTTGTTCTGTAGAATTTGGCAAACCTTCAATCCAGTTTTTGCATCTTCTTTAAGTTTTTGGGTGAAATCCGAGACTTTTTTGCGGAGAGGATCTGGTTCATGATTATGATCATGTTTAGACTTTAAAACATTATGTACTTGATCATTTACATTGTTGATTTCTGTCACCAATGATGAATTACACTTGTAAATCTCGTCTTTTCTTAAATCACAGCACCAATAAAACTTGTTGTTGTACACTTTGTTTTTATAATAAGAGAAACCTTTATGAAACAACTTAAAAGCACCTTTATTGGATTTAAATAATTCCGCAATATCAGACATTTTCGTGTAAAACTATCGGGAGCCCGTGCTGATATTAACTTGTAACAATTATATTGACAAATGATCAAGACTACATATCTTAAGTTTAAAATGGTTATGAATATTGTCAGGTAATTGTGCCAGAAAAATAAATTGCAAATATTTTCGGCTAGGAGTTAGCGATTGTAAACCTGATGGATTGTAAATGTGTTATATTTTAAATTATTTGTTTTTTGGTATTATAGAAATCAATTTTTTGGAAAATAAGTCATTTAAAATATGAAATAGTTATCAAAGGTTGAGTGAGATTCCGAGACATATAGAATTTGAAAAAATGCTTTTTTGAAAATCGGTTTGTTAGCTATATGTCAAACGTTTTTTTCGGTATAATGAAAATATGGTAAACAAAAAAGTGGCGAAACGATTTCGGAAAAATGAAATTCGAACTAAAAAAAATCGGTTATATGATAGGTAACCGTGGCAATGACATATTTACCAATTTTTTTTTCAAAAGCTCTATGCTAGTACAAATATAAGAACAACCTCTGTCTATTGAAAAATATTTTAATTTAAAAATCGTTATAACAAAATAACTTAAAACATCATCATGCATCGAAGAAACAACGCACATTTGGCGGGAAGCTACCAGGAGTACATAATTTTAAAGAGCTGAGCCCTGTCTAAGCAAACCGCCCACTATAGCCACCCCAAGTCATCCAAACCGTGGGCACCGCTTTATCACAGGTGCGCTAACGAGCTAGAGCAAGCTAGACTGTATAAATCAATACTGCAGCGCCCGCGTGGGCTGAAACTTTGATTCACAATCTGCCTCTGGGGTGGCTGCACACGCCGTGAGGTCATTGACTCGCAAGGCATACCAGGATACCAACTTTACCAGCAAGTTGTTAAGAAAGTAACCATTACTAGCCTTTCGCCTGCAGCTTCGCACATGCTTGCCCCATACATATTTTTCAACTATAAAAATATTCTTGCTCTTGTAATATTTTTCCGCCCGATCTCCAACTATTCCATAAGAAATCTCATTCAACCCCGGTCAGATTTTTATCAGATTTTTCCGCGTAAAATATATTTTACCGTAATGTACGGTACTTAAGGGTAAAAACCAAAAGCCTTGAAAATTATGTACTTTTTATTTCAATTTTCATCCCTTATTTCAACCCCTTAGTTCTGTTTTAAAAAGTAAATGTATATCAGTTCATTAGTTTTGGTATGAAAGTGCGACATGCCGACAGAGTCACTCACCTCTATCATTTTGGTAGGCATCTCATAAGTAAATGAATCTGAACAATATGTAATTAATAGTAAACTGCAGTTCATTCTATTCACGAGAGTATTTTTTTATGTCCTTATTTAATATCTATTTACAAGTGACATATCAATTCTCGGTTGGGAGAAGGTGTCTTATCTCCGTTTTGTGTCTACAAACTAAAATGAAATGAATCTTGACGAGCAGATATAAAATGCTCTGCCACTATTATGTATTATGAAGGTAACGCGGCACTGTTCACTTCGCATACTCGCTGACATATTACTGTGTCTCGTAAATTCGTCAGTAATAGACCTTTTGTAAGGCCGCAATGTCGCCGTATGTAAATAAACCACCCAAAAGATCTTGCGTTGAATGTCTCCAAAATGATTTTGTCCTCAATCCAATTGTCTGCTATTTATTCAATGAGTTGTGTCGCACACAGTACACATATTGAATGATTACTCGTACAATTAGCCGTCCAGGAGACCTATTTTTGAATTACGAATGCGACTTCGAAATCACCGTTGTGACTAATTATCACCGATTTTCAATAATTCGTATTTTTGAATATCACTTATGTGACTACCTTAGTCACGGATGTGATTTCATTACGAGTGCCCTCACCCACTCGTAATCAAGTCATACTTGTGGAAATGTTATCTGTGTTTTGTTTGATTTTTCAGTCTATATATTTTTCATTCATATATATAGTGAATGTAGCATATATTATATGTATGTATATATATGTGTATATAATAACCGCAATGGTTAAGCCGGCAATAAGCGGCAGCGATTATTTCATATATACATATATATACCTATAATATATACATACATATATATATGAATGTAGCATATATTATAATAACCATAATGGTTAAGCCGACAATAATCGGCAGCGGCTACATTCTGCGTGGAACCGAACTCTTATATTTATGTGTGTACTTTATCTATGTTGGCAGCTCTGCGATCGAATTTCAAAAATTGGGTGTTTAGGAATCCGTGACCTCAAAGTCACCGCTGACTATTTAGTCAGCGGTGATTTCGAAATCGCATTCGTAATTCAAAAATAGGTCTCCAGTTCTCGTAGAGACTTTTGCTCTCCTAGTGCCAGGTTCACTAAACGAAGGGAACTAAAAGAACGGAACGAACAAAAAATCTCGTAATCGAATCTACATTGATTAACAAAACTTTAAATTAATATAATTTTATTGGCATTAAACAGGAACCATTATAAAAGTGTTATATACCTTTTACGATGCTGGCATGGATTTCAAAAAATTCCACGCTCTATTTTGTTTTGTATTTGTATGCTCTATCGTATTTTGTTTTATTTTTCATGATCGCAATTTAATCGATTTCATTGTCAATTAATATATACACATCAAATCGTGTATACAAAAAATCATTTAAACGAAAATAGTTGATGAATTATATTTTTTTTAACTACCGCCACAGCGCTACCATTTATAAGTAAACAATCTTTTTTTATGTACGCTGCTTAATATTATTTGAGTTAACATTAATTTAGGTTATTTACATTTGCAAGTTCGTTTGCGGTCAAGAATCGTGCAACTAGAATCAACCAGAGTAAAGGCCCTTGAAAGACATCTCGGCACGGTTGGTTGTGCAATTAGAACTGTCGCGACGCCTGAAGCGGTCCCAAGTTCAAGCCTTGGAGACTATGACACTGTGTTTTGTTGGCGGCGTAAACTGTACATTCTCTACATATTTGCTACGGGCCCGGCATCCAAACCTACACAAGATTTTTTTTTTTACTTTGTCTTATTTCCTAGATGGAAATTTATGGTTAATGGTAGATAATTATTAAGATTAATGGAAAAGTTAATAAGTTAATTTCTTTATAAAATTGTCTGTCCCATAGAAAATAATGTTGTTAGAAATGTCAAAGAAACTGAAGCTAGGTATAAATATATTGTTACTTTAATTTGATTTAAAATAATTTAATCTATATTATTCAGAATAACCACAAATGCAACTGCAGTGTTCGTGCTTGTGGATTATTTGAAGTGCAATTCAATTTATTTGCGTTATATTTTGATAGAGTTCTTTTTGTAGAATCGAATTGAGAGGTTTGTTCATGGGCTTAAAAAGTCATATTGTATTACATTATATATATATATTTATATAAAAATTGCAAAAGGATGTCAAATTATCTACATCAGTGGTGTTCAGTTGCTTTGATGTCGCATCTTTAGCGCACCGCAACAACTGGGTTCGTACCAAATAAGATTGAACTGAATGTCGCTCAAACACCGATACACAGAGTGTTATTTGGCCTTAGTTGCAGCCATGTCAATTTTATGTTTTTATTCATTAGGTAATATTATGTTACAGATTTAGCAAAAAGAACGATAGTATTTTTTTTGTATAATTATAAAAGATAGATAAGATAAAACTTTATTTACACTTGACTTCATCACACACAAATACAAAGGACTTAAAATTATACAAACTTAACAATTACACAAAACAAACTAAATTGTGTGCGCTGCAGAAGTGCAAAAGGGTCGTAGCTCAGTGACTGAAATTTACTCACATCAGGGTGTGAGCAAAGCACTGGTATTCTGCTACCACCCGAGGGTTTCTTAGCAGGAAATTACAAAGGTCTTATAGTGACTTAAATCATTTTTTGCGCCCACAAGCAAGCGTATTTGCGTATACAAGTACAATAGCACACACGCACACATACGAGCACGCACACAAGTAGAATATATAAATATTTTTAATACTATCACAGCAGTAAAAGATCGAGCGAAAAATGTGAGTCCGCCGTTCAAATGGCGAAATCCGCTACCGAATAGTGGAATAAATATAATATGTTTTTTGAAAAAGAAAATTTAGATATCAACTGTTTAATGGAGGAAGTATATTATTCCAACATTTGGCAGCTAGATAGCGGAAACTGCCAGTGAAAGCCACAGTTTTATGAGGATGACTTTCTAAAAGATATCTACAGGTTCTGGTACCATATCTATAATGAAAAGAAGATGTTTTGATTTTCGAAAAGAGATATGCCGGCTTCCCATATTTTAAAATATCAAACACAAAGCAAGCAAGGTGTAGATGTCTCTTAGAATTAGCTATTTAGCATGGAAGCTTCATTTAAATTAGGAGAGATGTGACTCCTAGGAGGTATCTTGAAGCAAAAGCGACAACATGCATTTTGTACTCGCTGTATAAGACGATGAGTTTTGTACTGCAAACGTGGACAATATACCAAATCTCCATAATTAAGTTTAGATAATATTAAAGATCCGCAGAGCATTATTCGTACTTTTTCACTAAGGAGGTTTCTAACTGTGTATAAAACTTTTAAGCGATAACAGCAGGACCTAACTAAGTTAAGTATATGGGTCTCAAACGTAAAAGACTATCAATAGATATACCTAGATTCTTCGCTTCACATACTTGTTCAATCATCTTCCCCTGAATCATAACTACAGGATTTCCCTTGACTTTAGTAATTAGATTTTTCGAACCAAGAATTAAATATTTTGTCTTACTAGGATTAAGAACAAGACCATTTCGTTCAGACCACGAGGCAACACTATTTAGATCTTCATTTCATTGAGAAATAAAGTTATGGAGGTTTTAGTTAAAAGTCGGAAAAACGAAATTTATTTTTAGTTTCAAAAGTTGATGTTAAACGTTCCAAGCCTGCCTCTGTCACAATGCAGCGTCGTCGCTCGTCTCCCAAATCTTTAAATTCCATATCCATTTTATTATAATAGGCCATGAAAATCAACTTCAAAACGAGAAATAATATTACAATTCATAACTCTCAGTATCAGATTGCTTTACGATAAGTAATAACGGATTTATCCTCGTGATCCTACAACGCGGCTATGAAATTGTCAGCCATTTTCGTATATATGTATATGAGCTCTCGCATATTACTAGTGGGACTCCACTAGTAGAATACTTATACAAAGATTAAATATAGTGACATCTATGTAGCAGTAAAACATAACTAAAACCACTTCCCCCGTTCTCCTCAAAAAGAGGACAATAACTCCGTCTTCTCGTCAAAAGATGGCGCTTTAGCCTTAGTCAAGGTTGCGATATCGTTTTCATCTTTCAAATGTTTATTTTCTTATTCTATTTCAAAAACAAAGCTATGCATATTCACTTAAAATCGAGAAACAATATTTTTAGTTAATATGTTCACTGTCCGAATCCTGTGTATAAAGTAATAACGGATTTATCCTCGAGATGCTACAACGCGGCTATGAAATTGTCAGCGAATTTCGTATACATATGAGCTCTCGCATATTACTAGTGGAGTCCCGCTCTACACAGGAAGCGGTTTTGGGACAGACTTGTCTGCCCATACCGTACTTGTTACCACCTGTTTGCTGGGGGCAGCGTGGATTAGTCCTAGCGCGTCTAAGTCGCGTTGTCAAGGCACGGCTAAAACTGCCATGACGGATCTCAATGCGATCCTCAACCCCACTGTGTAGAGCAATTTGACTCCTCTTTTGCTGCTGGTTGTACAATTATATAGCCCGTTATAATTTTTATAATTATTTACTAAAATACAATAAAATTGAAAATAATATGTAACCATTTTTTGCAATTGCACATCGTGGTCACCGTGGTGCAGAGTAAGAAAGGCACTGAAATAACTGCCTACTGTAAGTTTATAGCTACACTCAGATGTTGATAATATGTACTGCGGCAGATTTACTACAAATCTCATTGAAACTACATGTGGTATAGGCGAATGCAACCGTTTACCATCAAGCAGACAAGGCGGTGCTGATTTATCAATATATAGTTAAAACAAATCACAATGCATTATGAAAAAGTATGTATAATAATAAGAGCAATTTGTTTAGGAATTTTAAACAAAATCTCATCGGACCCTTGTTGGGCGCCAACTGTCGCGTATTTCCTCACATTTATACGTTTAGCAGTAAAAGAGGTAGGCTATAAAAAAACCATTGCAAGCAAGACCAACTTTAAACATTGATATTACTTTGACATTTCAAAGGCAGTGATGGATGAAATGGATACGTCATTTCCCTTGTGATTCATTCGTTGCGGCGTCAAATTAAGGGAAATACATCGATATATACAATACCTAAAAGTATAAATCACAGGTTATACTGTATCTGAGTCATAAGAGAAAAATTGTATTACTTAAAATTTTAGTAAATCTAATAAACACGTGATTAAAAAATCTAAATATATGATCAGTTTTACATTTCCTTACAAATTCTTTCTGAAACGGCTCATTAGTAAGACATGAATTTCGGGAGAAATAGAAGGGTGCGATGTGTATTACAATTCAGTTTTAATTGCTTCCTCATTTGTCCGAGCGGCAATAAACGCGCGCGTTCCAACTATTTATTTGCAGAAAAAGAGAGGTGAGTTTTGTCAGGTTCTTGAGTACGCATCAGCTGAATGGAATCCACATAAAATAGTTTTGATACACTAACGCATTAGGTCTCAGCCTGTATAAGGATAGAGTAAGGAGATAAATAAATAATAACCTTTATTGATTTGCAAATGTGCAAACTTTCAAATTCAAAATTAAGCCATTGTTACCGTCATAGAGCGATGTTTAACCCTTAAATCCCAAAAATAATGTCTGGTTGTAGAGCAAAATTGTACTCAGATTTTGAGTGCACAGTACAGATACCAATCTGCTATCTCGCTCTGATGCTAGCTACTGAAAATTCGTGGAAAAAGAATGGAGAGCTGTACGAAGACTCCTATCAGGCACGATCGATATTAATATCGTTTTAATAGCAAAATCATACTCATACAAATTTAGTTAGATTAATCGTTTGCGCATTAGGTGATCTTTGAAAGGGACTTAATAATTAAGTAGATAATGAAGCGTTAAGGACGATACACTGCCACCTAGTGAGGGGTAGATAAATCTACTGCCAGCATGGTGACGCGGTACTCTCATTAAAGAAGCAACGGTTTTGGGGAGAGCATGTATGAAAACCGTGTTCCTGTTAGTTATCAATAGCATCGGAAACCAGATAGCGCGAACATGGATTCATAAATGAAAACAATTTTAATACGCCTATAATGAACCTAAAAAAAATCTAAAAATATATAGAGTAATAATTTTCGAATATAATGTAAATTTTATTTAACATACATAAATGAAAAAATAGCACTTTTAAATACTGTGGTATGTGCTGGAACGCCTGGCCGATGCGACGTAGAGACAGTAGTCTTATTCGCGGTTCCATCGCTCGAGGTTACACCGTGCGACCCCGTTGCTATGCCCGCGGCTAAAGATCGGCCCATACTTATTAACAAAAACGATTCCAAAATTATCCAACTTCATACTTTGTAAACACGTCATCGCTTGAACTAATTCAAACTAAAATGTCTTATTACAACTGCGCCTCACGACACTACAACAACCTTTCTTTATGACCTTGATACGTCCATGGAACAAAGGTTTCTATGAAAAAACCAAATAGCTAATGCAACAACCAATAACCTGAGTCAAATGTACAGTTCAATGAAGAGTCGAATGTAAATTCCAATCTAGAGTTGAATGTAGAGGCTATTGCAGAGTACAATGTAAAGACGAATGTAGAGTCCAATCTAGAGTTGAATGTAGTCAAATGTAGCGTCGTAGGTAGAGTCTAAAGTAGAGTCTAATGAAGAATCCAATGTAGAATCGAATGTAGAGTCCAATGTAGAGTCCATTGTAAAGTCCAATATAGAGACGAATGTAGAGTCCTTGGTGTCCAATGTAGAGTCCATTGTAAAGTCCAATATAGAGACGAATGTAGAATTCAATGTACAGACGAACATAGAGTCCAATCTAGAGTTTAATGTAGAGTCAAATAAAGCGTCGTAGGTAGAGTCCAAAGTAGAGTTGAATATAGAGTCCATTGTAGAGTCCAATATAGAGACGAATGTAGAGTCAAATGTAGAGTCAAACGTAGAGTCAAATGTAAAGACCAATGTAGAGTCCATTGTAGACTGCAATATATAGACGAACGTAGAGTCCATTGTAGAGTTCGTTGTAGTGTCCAATGAAGAGTCGAAGGAAGAGGTGATTGTAGAGTCGAATGTAGAGTCCATTGTAGAGTCCAATACAGAGATGAATGTAGAGTCAAACGTAGAGTCAAATGTAGAGTCCAATGTAGAGTCCATTGAAGAGTCCATTGTAGAGTCCAATATATAGACCATGTAGGATCCATTGTAGAGTTCGTTTTAGTGTCGAATGTAGAGGCGATTGTAGTCCAATGTAGAGACGAAAGTAGAGTCCATTGTAAAGTCCAATATAGAGATGAATGTAGAGTCAAATGTAGAGTCAAATGTAGAGTCAAACGTAGAGTCAAATGTAGAGACGAACGTAGAGTCTAATCTAGAGTTGAACGTAGAATCAAAAGTATCGTCGTAAGTAGAGTCCAATGTAGAGACGAATGTAGAGTCCATTGTAGAGTCCAATATACAGACGATTGTAGAGTCAAATGTAGAGTCTAGAGTTGAATGTAGAATCAAATGTATCGTCGTAGGAAGAGTCCAAAGTAGAGTCAAATATAGAGTCCATTGTAGAGTCCAATATAGAGACAAATGTAGACTCAAATGTAGAGTCCAATATATAGGCGAATGTAGAGTCCATTGTAGAGTTCGTTGTAGTGTCCAATGTAGAGTCGAATGTAGAGGCGATTGAAGAGTCCAATCTAGAGACGAATGTAGAGTCCAATCTAGAGTTGAATGTAGAGTCAAATGTAGCGTCGTTGGTAGAGTCCAATGTAGTGTCGAATGTTGTAACACTGTTTTTCTCACTGATTTTAAGTACTATTAAAGACATTTTTTTATTCATATTGATTAAAATCACTTTTACAATTGTATCTCGCATTGGTTATGTTTACGTCGAATTGTTACTTTGACATTGACAATTTTAATAGATGACATGGACAGTTCCATAGAGTGGACCGCTAATCATGATCCTAACACCATTATCTATGGCGCAAATTAAGCAACCAAGTCTAGCCAAGCGTCGTCTACAAAGATAGTATTTTAATCAGTAATCCCACACACTCCCCCTAAAAAAATATTAAAATATTATAATGTCACAATTAGTAGTTTAAAAGAATAGTGTTATGTCAATGAAAAGTTAAATCGCAATTGATCATCATAAGTGTAGTCGTTTAACCTTATTTTTATTATTCCTCAGGCAAATGTTTGTCTGTGGCAATTGAGTCTGTAAACTAGACCTAGCTGTGAGGACTAATAAAGAAATATTAATCCTTCTACAGATTAACATAGTCAGGCTAGATTGCTCGGGCTAGCATAGATTGTGTCCTTTGCCTAACTAAAAAATTAAAAACTTAATAAAAAAAAAAAGATACACACTAGTCTGTGGCAGTGATTAGCGATATTTGGTTTTGGATCAATAGCTGCGATCAATAAGTAACAACTTTTAAGCTATTCACTGTTCTAATTTAAATAATTGAAAATACTGTATTCGGCTGTTGAGACCGAGCTCTACTACAAAAGAGAAGGAGTCTATATATAGACTGACGAAATAGATCTGCTTTCACCGAATAAAAATTTGAACAAAAAAGACAATCATCCCGAAAGAAAGGTACCTAATTTTCATAATTCTTTCTTTTATTATATATTTAGAGTTTTTAACTGAGATTCATATATACCTAAAATATCGTTCTAGAACATTTCCTGAATATCCGTTGAGTGTGGGTAGAGAAAATAACTGTGGTAAATTGATATAACAAATTTGGTCTTTTACAATAAAATATTGATTAATCATCATAGTATGCCTGGTGGGAAACCAATATTTATGCAATTAAATCCATTAACTACCTCTCATAACCGTTACATACATGGGGATTTAAATAAAACAAATTAATATTTTAACCAGATCAAATCTTGTAATATTCTAGAATCAATTGTATCTTCATGTTTGTTTTCATTTTCTACATCACACTCTTCGCTTTTGAAAGTTAATAAATAGTAAAGTAAATGCCAAGAGAGTTGTTATTTGAAATGATTCATGTCATCTTCAGGGAACTATATTTGGGCTGAACATTAACCCTCGTCACCCAGGGACTTTCAAGTGACCCAGCTGCCTTAAATAGACCGCTGATCTACCTTAAATCCTAATTGAAGACGGCGACTTGGTAAGCCAAGGACAGAGAGTAAACTAACCCAAACACGGCCATCTAACCACGGTTACCAGTTGCCTGGACCAGTTCCTGAAGGACTCCTGAAGGACTACCGGAATACTGATTTCTTTTTATCCTCGGAATACCGTCTTTTAATCTTTTACATTATAATTTCAACTTAAAACCAATATCGATCAAACGGACCTATAAACCCTGCCTGTATCTATATTAATTTAAGTTCTTTTATATTTTTAAGTCATTCTATGTATATGAATTGATAGAATTGACAGTAATATTGTTGCCTAGTAAACATTAGTGAATTGAATTTTGTTTAAACTCCATTTGAAATAAAGATTTTGTACTCATACTTCTAGTGATTTATTGGTATAAAATATTGTTGCATAGTAAACATTTGTTAATTGAATTTTGTTTAAACTCCATTTGAAATAAAGATTTTGTACTCATACTTCTAGTGATTTATTGTATAAAATATTGTTGCATAGTAAACATTTGTTAATTGAATTTTGTTTAAACTCCATTTGAAATAAAGATTTTGTACTCATACTTCTAGTGATTTATTGTATGAAATATTGTTGCATAGTAAACATTTGTTAATTGAATTTTGTTTAAACTCCATGTGAAATGAAGATTTTGTACTTCTATTTCTAGTGATTTATTTGTATAAAATATTGTTGCATAGTAAACATTAGTGAATTGATTTTGTTTAAATTCCAAGTGAAATGAAGATTTTGTACTTCTATTTCTAGTGATTTATTTGTATAAAGTATGGTTGCAAAGTAAACATTAGTGATTGAATTCTGTTTGAATTCCCTGTGGAATAAAGATCTTGTACTCAAACTCTTAGTGATTTATTTGTAAAAATCCAATTATTTCATAAAATAAATAAAAATACATTACAATGTAGAATCAAATGTAGCGTCGAATGTTGAGTCCAATATATAGAGACGATTGTAAGTCGAATGTAGAGTTCATAGTAGAGTCGAATGTAGAGTTCAATGTAGCGCCGGAAGCAGAGTTCAATGTAGAGTCCAATATTGGGACGAATGTAGACTCCATTGTAGAGTTCGTTTTAGTGTCCAATGTAGAGTCGAATGTAGAGGCTATTGAAGAGTCCAATCTAGAGACGAATGTAGAGTCCAATCTAGAATTGAATGTAGAGTCAAATGTAGCGTCGTTGGTAGAGTCCAATGTAGTGTCGAATGTAGAGTCAAATGTAGCGTCGAAGGTAGAGTCCAATATATAGAGACGATTGTATAGTCGAATGTAGAGTTCATAGTAGAGTCGAATGTAGAGTTCAATGTAGCGTCGGAAGCAGAGTTCAATGTAGAGTCCAATATTGAGACGAATGTAGAGTCCATTGTAGAGTCCAATATATACAGTAATGTAGAGTCCATTGTAGAGTTCGTTTAGTGTCCAATCTAGAGACGAATGTAGAGTCCAATCTAGAGTTGAATGTAGAGTCAAATGTAGCGTCGTTGGTAGAGTCCGATGTAGTGTCGAATGTAGAGTCAAATGTAGCGTCGAAGGTAGAGTCCAATATATAGAGACGATTGTATAGTCGAATGTAGAGTTCATAGTAGAGTCGAATGTAGAGTTCAATGTAGCGTCGGAAGCAGAGTTCAATGTAGAGTCCAATATTGAGACGAATGTAGAGTCAAACGTAGAGTCAAATGTAGAGTCCATTGTAGAGTCCAATATATACACGAATGTAGAGTCCATTGTAGAGTTCGTTTAGTGTCCAATGTAGAGTCGAATGTAGAGGCGATTGTAGTCCAATGTAGAGACGAATGTAGAGTCCATTGTAAAGTCCAATATAGAGATGAATGTAGAGTCAAACGGAGAGTCAAATGTAGAGTCTAATCTAAAGTTGAATGTAGAATCAAATGTATCGTCCTAGGTAGAGTCCAAAGTAGAGTCAAATAAAGAGTCCATTGTAGAGTCCAATATAGAGACGAATGTAGAGTCAAATGTAGAGTCCATTGTAGAGTCCAATATATAGACGAATGTAGAGTCCATTGTAGAGTTCGTTGTAGTGTCCAATGTAGAGTCGAATGTAGAGGCGATTGAAGAGTCCAATCTAGAGGTGAATGTAGCGTCGAAGGTAGAGTCCAATATATAGAAACGATTGTATACAGTTGAATCTAGAGTTGAATGTAGAGTTAAATGTAGCGTCGTTGGTAGAGTCCAATGTAGAGTCTAATAATAGAGTCCATTGTAGAGTCCAATGTAGTGTTGAATGTAGAGTCAAATGTAGCGCCGAAGGTAGAGTCCAATATATAGAGACGATTGTATAGTCGAATGTAGAGTTCATAGTAGAGTCGAATGTAGAATTCAATGTAGAGTCCAATATTGAGACGAATGTACAGTCAAATGTAGAGTCAAACGTAGAGTCAAATGTAGAGTCCATTGTTGAGTCCAATATTATACACGAATGTAGAGTCCAATGTAGAGTTCGTTTTAGTGTCCAATGTAGAGTCGAATGTAGAGGCGATTGTAGTCCAATGTAGAGACGAATGTAGAGTCCATTGTAGAGTCCAATATAGAGATGAATGTAGAGTCAAACGGAGAGTCAAATGTAGAGTCAAACGTAGAGTCAAATGTAGAGTCTAATCTAAAGTTGAATGTAGAATCAAATGTATCGTCCTAGGTAGAGTCCAAAGTAGAGTCAAATAAAGAGTCCATTGTAGAGTCCAATATAGAGACGAATGTAGAGTCAAATGTAGAGTCCATTGTAGAGTCCAATATATAGACGAATGTAGAGTCCATTGTAGAGTTCGTTGTAGTGTCCAATGTAGAGTCGAATGTAGAGGCGATTGAAGAGTCCAATCTAGAGGTGAATGTAGCGTCGAAGGTAGAATCCAATATATAGAGACGATTGTATACAGTTGAATCTAGAGTTGAATGTAGAGTTAAATGTAGCGTCGTTGGTAGAGCCAATGTAGAGTCTAATATAGAGTCCATTGTAGAGTCCAATGTAGTGTCGAATGTAGAGTCAAATGTATATATAGAGACGATTGTATAGTCGAATGTAGAGTTCATAGTGGAGTCGAATGTAGAGTTCAATGTAGGGTCGGAAGCAGAGTCCATTATAGAGTCCAATATAGGGACGAAAGTAGAGTCCATTGTAGAGTCCAAAAAAAAACAATGTAAATAAACATGTGAATGAACCTGTATAGAAAGTGTAAATACTATGTTAATAACCTATTTATTTATATTAAGTTTTAGTTTTTATAAGGTAAAGGGCAGACTATTGACTGGTCGTTTTAAGATACCATTTTTGGTGCGCATAGTAACGACTCGGAACTACATCATCTACTCCTGGATGAATGGACTCAATTGTGGCCACTGCTGTAGTTGTGTCAAGTTAGATTTGAATCAAACAAGATCTCCGACTTTAAGGTTGGGCACGGAAGAGAACCATTTTGCTCTTTGCTGAAGCGTGTGAATGTAGTCAGCTGACCAACGCTCCCAAAAAGACTGTGATGCCTGCTGAACGGATTGCCAACGGGACAATATCTGCTCAGAGGAACGTCTAATATATCATACTCTTTACAAGTACCTCAAATTCATTCGGATTGTCAGATATTGCACAAAGTGGGCGCGAATTCATAACCGCTTCAATCCAATGAAAGATTGTATTAAGCTTCTCATACGTCAATGCTTTATCACCTTATTATATGCTGCTTTATTTTTTTTGCACGGTATAGGTCTAATCAAAATCAAAATAATATTTATTCAACATAGACCTTTACAGGCACTTATTGACGTCAACAAACAAAACAAAAAAAGCTTAAAAAAACAAAAACGTCCGTACGTACGAATAAGGAAAAAAAAAATATTGACTCGACACCTGTTCGGAAATAGGGAGAGCCTTCTCGAGAAGAACAGGCAAGAAACTCTGAAGGTCTATTTTTTATCTCCTCTTTTCAATGTTAATAATATAATATAAAAATACAATATAGTATAAGATACAAACATACCTAATACGATTACAGTCGTATGTATGTTTACATACACATATAAAATAATACAATATTAAAATAATGTAGTTACCAACATGGCTCTATGAATAGTGTCCTATTCCCAAATAGTGTGATCATTTTAGATAGTCACCTACTTTATAATAACCTTTACTAATGAGTGTCTTTTTGATATGGATTTTAAATTTATATAAAGGCAAATCAATGACAGGTGATGCTTGGCTGATTTTATGCCAGCTTCCCATAGACCGTCCGTGGAAGCTGCGTTTGGAGGATTCGTTTTCCATTCTACTTGACGAGACGTTAAGCCGTTAAGAATTTCGTCCTGTATTTTTTGGTTATTTACAAATTGAGTAACTTTTTTTAAATGTTTGGCTACAGCAACAATTTGTCCCGCAGTCTGCATAAACATGTACATAGACCACGACCAGCAACAAATCGGTCAAAACATGCTAAGAAACAATCACATGACAAATCAGTTAATACCTCGAGATGAACTGTTTTTGTTGAAAAGCATACGAATGAACACAAGTATGCCTTGTAAACTTTAGCATTACATCGAAGACTTTCTTTGACGTAAAATGGGCCACCTATGTCACAACCGACGTGCTCGAAAACTTTCTTAGGTTTTACGCGAGCAGCTGGTAATGAACCCATGTTAGGTTGAATAGAATTAGCTTTGAATTTAAAACAGTTAATGCATTTAGAAAGCACTGAACGTATGACAGCGCGAGCATTTATAATCCAGTAAGATCTGCATAATAGTCAATGTAATGTACGTGGTCCAGTATGCATATAAAGTTTATGATAAAATTCAATGATTAAATTTGTAACGTGACATTTGTTAGGAAGCAAATATGGGTGCTTAGTATGATGATAAGGCAGGTCAGCTTGACATATCCTACCCCCCACTCTGAGAAAACCCTCGGAGTCAATAAAAGGTGAAAGTTTACGCAGGAAAGCTACATAATGTTGTTTATTTAAAATTGACATCTCGATTTTAAACGATTTGCTTGAACAACTCCAATTATGTAATACTATGCGCTTGGTTCAATTCACAAGTGCGTAGAGGTTTAATTTGACCTTTTGAATGATTTCACTTTTATTTTAAATTATTAATAAATCGACAACACCAAGCAAATACTCGTTGACGCCTTTTAAATGAAGAGAATTTATTAAAATTATCCTCCAAATTATTGACGAATAAATTATTTTTGGTTTTGTCACATGATAAAAAATTGAAATTATCGACATTACTCTTAAGTTCAGGAATGTTTTTCTCATCTCCTAACGGAAGTGATTTTATTCACCAATTACATTAGTCCTTGTAAAGCCATGCAAGGCCGTGGATCCATGCAGTTGAGTATGCAACAAGTTGCGATGGCAACATACCGCGGGAACAAACATCAGCTGCATTGTTCTCACTACTGACATGAAAGCAACGGTCAGGTGAAATAATATTAGTTATACAGCTAACACGGTAGAGTTTGTAGCCAGGACAATACAACGCTCGAATCGCTCAAGTCGGAAATGTTAATTTTAAAGTCTGTCACATTTTGTAAATTCAATGATTTGTAGATTCAATGATTGATTCTAACTCGAGTCTCGGACTAGACAACGGCTTAGTAGGCGCGACCTTAGTTTTGCTCGTCACTAACCGAACCTTTACCTCCCCAGAGTCACAGCGAAAATAAATACAAGCAGCATAGCCGCATGATGACGCATCACAAAAACGTTAACTTAGGTAAAAGAAGATGTCGCTCGATACGTAACTGCGCTAGGGTTGACAACTCTAATATTAATTTATTCCATTTATCATATAAGTCTTGAGGTAGGTTGTCATCCCACCCGAGTCCTAATTTCCAAAGATCTTGCATAATGCATTTCGCCAGAAAAGTGCATGGTGAAATAAATCCAATCGGATCAAATATACTCTAGCAAATAATTTAAGTACTGAGCGTTTGGTATTTCTTGTGTCAGTTTTATTAACATTAAAAGAAAAACAATCTGATCCCTCATCAGATTGTTTTTCTTTTCCATGCTAAGCCTAAAAATTTCAAGGACGACGTAAATGAGTCATCAGAAAAATTGATGGAGGTGGTATTGTCTCCTTCTATTCGACTGAGAACATCAGGGATGTTACTTGCCCATTTCCGCAAGTGAAATCCACCACGTTTTAATAATGAAATTAAAGTGTCTTGCAATTTGGGATAAGGCTTAGGCTGAGTTTGGTCAGTAGGACGCATCGGTTCATTAAAAAAAAACGTCCAATGTATTAGAATTACAACTGTCCATTTTATCTGACGCAAACATTTTCAAAGGTACATGAAATAGACCAATCCAAACTAGGCCAGAGTAGCTGACTAAGACCTTATTGCCCAACATGGGGACGATATGAGCTATGATGATAATGTTTTAAGATACGTGTATTAGAGAGTCTATATTTATGTAAATACTCCAGTAATTAGTTGACTAATGAATTTAAAACTGCTATGAGTGATATTAAGAGCGGTCGCTCCCACTGCAAGCCACGAAGTCATTACGTTAGGAATATGGCTTATGCTGAGTTTGGTCGGTTGATCGCATCGGACGAGCCATCTCGGTCGATCTGGAGTGCGACATATCTTTTGAAAACGTTTCTATCGTAAATTTAATACATTTTATTGAACAAAATATCAGCATTACAACTGATGACTAAATTTTACTTTATTACGATAGAATTAAATATCAGGACATTTTATCATAAGTTCAGTCACCCGTGTTCATTATCTGAAACTTGTCTACTGTCTTCGTTATATTACAATGTAATTATCTTAATTGCAACATATACGCTAGTGCCAACAAGCGAAAGCCGAGAGGGGGCCATTCATAATAATTATGTAGTATGCAGTATCCAATGATCTCCTTGAGTCTTATGCCGTCCTGGTAAGCAGAGACCGGCTTAATTCTCAATTAAGATTAGTTTTGAAAGTTTGCAAGCACTGAATTATTGTAATCCAGGCAAGTTGGATTTAACACGAAGCTCGTTTAGTTTGTCTTAGTACGAAGTACTGCTTTTGAATCTTTTTATAAATCTGTTCGCATTTTCGGCATAAATCATCAGAATATGACTTGACTCCAGTTGGAATAAAAATTGAAAATACTCGTAAAGGAATAAATAAGCTAAGCTGTCGAGAAATTTGGTGAAATCCAAAATAAGTACACTTTCAAATCTAGATTTTACGCAACGCAACCCAGGGCCGTTCAGACTGAAATGTACCAGGGCGACATAAGAGCATAGAAGCGTTACCGGTGCACACGCCCTAACGCTATGGATACCTAGATTTCAACGGTCATTACTACATAATTAATGAATTGTCATACGATACAAGACAACAGCATAAGTTAAAAAGAGATACACAATTTCAGAGTGTTGCTACTCAAAATGAAATCAATTGTATTATATTGAAAAAGTGATAAACAATGCAATATGACGCCAGACGTCAACCTCGTCACTTATGACCTGAATATTTATTATTATTGCAAATGCGAAATCTGTTTATATAGCGATTCCCTGTCACGACAACGTCTTTTGTGACGACATCCTCGATACTATACTCTCTTGGAATTCTGCTCGCCTGGTATATCAGCGGGAACTTAATTAATACATTAAATCGCTTGCTTTGTAAAATAATACATTTTCTGTATTTTATGAGCAATAATTTCAAGATACGGTTACTCGTTAAATGCACTTTGTTAGTGCCCATTAGTTTCAATTCCTATGTAAATATATATCGACGTGCTAATAATGCTATTAGATCTTCTCACATCTTGAGATCTAATAGCATTATTTTCTAAAACTCATACAAGTGTCACCGACACCCATCTTTTTATAGACATTTCATACAATTTTTTAATAATATTTCCTCTTTAAATGCACTCGCTCAAATTATCCTAACTATAGAAAATATCGAAAGATTACTGTGATTCTTTGACGACCTCCATAGTCGAGTGGATAGTACACCGGTTTTAAGGTGTCGCCATCTCTGAGGTCCCGGGTTCGAATCCCGGTGGGGGCAGATGTTGTGTGATGAATGCGAGCATTTGTACCTTAGTCATGGTTGTTGATATTATTTTTCAATAAAAATTATTTATATATGTATAATATATGTATGTCTATCCGTTACCCTAGATCCCATAGCACAAGCCTTACAGAGCTTAGTTTGGGCTAGGCTAATTGGTGTAAGTGTAACAATATTTATTTATTTATTATTCTACTATGAGTTTGCTTATTTGAATACTCCTTTCGCTGGAAATGTTTAAAAATACTATATGATGTTTATTTAACAATTATTATTACTTACTTGTTCATTTGGAGATAATGTAGCGAATTTTTAACAAGATCGAAGTTTTTTTTTTTTTCCCACGGGGGATGGTAGTGAATCCTCATAGGGGGCGCGCCACCACAGTGGTCGCTAGGACAACCGGATACCACCCGCGCCCGGTCTACGGCGGGTGGTTATGTTGGACTCTAGCAGAAAGCCAGCCTACCAACTAAACACTACCTACAGCCTTGGTCGGGCGGAAGGCCTGGGACCCTATCGGCTTGAATAACGCTCCCGCCCTCCAGAACGGGGGCGGTGCTTAGCGCAGCCTCAGGAGAGTGCGTGCGCTCGGATGTGGGTTCGGTTGCCAGAGTGGTCCGAATAGTATAACATGTGCGCTTATGCACTTAGTAACAGTTAAGCTAACTACACAGGTGTTGGTGTGTGGTTGCTACTTACGTGCTTGTGGAGTTCGGCGACGCAGAAGCCGCCTCGAGTAGCCTGTTGAGCTTAGCTGATATAGATCGAAGTTTAAATTGTTGTTTCAACCCCTTAGTGAGGTATTCAAGTCTTCATTATTACTTGTTATGATGTGTAAATGTGAATGTGATTGGTTTCTGCTATTTGGTGGCTTAGGAAAACCAAGATAGCGTGGAGATAATCAATAACCACAATAGAATGATACGTTAAGGGTATAATTTCCAAAAAAATAATCTCACGTTAGCGACTGCATACCACCGCCAGTATCTACACAGCTCATAGTGACGTTAAAATTTCGATCTACTTTCTGTCTATTGGCACCGTGCACGACGACAGCGCCAACAACGGGTTACAACTGAAGCGGACTTTGAATTGTCAAATGAAACAAATAATTTCAATAAAATACTGTAATTCAATATATTCTACTCAATCATTTAGATCTATAGTGTCGATAATAATGTTGACCTTTTTTATTTCCCTTCTAAAATGGCTCAATTAGTACCTAAATTTCAGGTAATGAATATGGCTTATTTTCCATTATTTCAAATATACTACTTGATTATATTCAGTACATTTGCATTATTTTTTTCTTTCTTGTTTTAAATTTGGAGTAAGCCT